>CAUYSK010099367.1:0-19619 GCA_963575035.1 Avahi laniger
TGTAGTCCCAGCTACTTGGGAGGCTGAGACAGTAGGATTGCTGGAGCCCAGGAGTTTGAGGTTGCTGTGAGCTAGGCTGATGCCACGGCACTCACCCCAGGCAAGAGAGTGAGACTCTGTCTCCAAAAAAAAAAAAAAAAAAATTTCTGTCTTTCCAGGCTCAGCCTCACTGTTCTCCCTCTCTACCCCGCAGGCACTGGCGCCCCCTCGTGGCGGCCACAAAAGAACCGTTCCCGGGCGGCGTCTGGCGGGGCGGCGCTGGCCAGTCCTGGTCCAGGGTCGGGATCCGGGCCCCCAGCTGGATCCGGAGGCAAGGAACGCTCGGAAAATTTGTCCCTGAGGCGCAGTGTGTCCGAGCTCAGCTTGCAGGGTCGGCGGCGGCGGCAGCAGGAACGCAGGCAGCAGGCGCTTAGCATGGCTCCAGGGGCAGCCGAAGCCCAAATTGGATCCGCAGACCCTGGGGACTTCGATCAGTTGACTCAGTGCCTCATCCAGGCCCCCAGCAACCACCCCTACTTCCTGCTGCTCCAGGGCTACCAGGACGCCCAGGTGAGCGCCACCTCCCCTACGGAGAGAACCCTCTACTTCACCCGTCGGTTGGAGGGCAGAAAAACTACAACTCCCAGAATTCCCAGGGCACTCTGGGAGGCGTGGTCCAGCAAGGCTCCTGAGTACACGATAAGGTCAGAGACGAGAGGAGGTACTGGAGCGGCACATAGGGAATGGTTCATTTCATTCATAGTTGGAGGAAAGCATTGTCTTCCTCAAGGGAGAGTCCGCTGTAGAAAGAAGATCCCCTTGGAAACGTCCATTTCTTGATGGGGCATGATGGGAGATCCCATTCGCTGGAGCAGGGAAATCACTTGGTGCCTGGAATCTTGCTCTGCATAAACCTATGTTTTCTTGATAGGGGGAGTGGATGGATCCATTGTTAAAAGATGATGGTTTACATTGGAACCATTTGACCATTGTTGATGGAGGCAGGCGGTACTGATACTTCTGTCTACTTTACATATTTGGGTGATGCTAGAATTTCTTTGTTAGATAGCAGACAGGAAGAAAGGATTGGTGGTGGGATCTGTGGGAAATTATTGCATCAAGAAATGAAATATTGTATTAGAAAGAAAAATTCATTTATTTGTGGTGATTGGGGCATTCATCTTTATGGTGTTGCCCACCTTTGGCTGACAACGCTACAGCCAAGCTCAACAAGTACAGCTGGGACCAATGACAAAGCCCGCTCTAGAAGGTGGTGGAGCTTATTGGGCAGTTCCATTTTTACTGTCACAGAAATCCAATAGGGTTAGGCAGCTTGGCTGTAGATATGGGTGCGAGGTTTAGACTATTCAGAGAACAGCTCACATGGAAGAATTCACTCCTGCCTGTGGGGACAAGGGGACAGGGGAGAACTCATTGTAGCAAGGGGCTTGCTTATTTCATAACAGCCCATTCCGCTGGACAAGGCTGGAGAACAAGAGGCTCTCTTTTGGGAAGGCGGTCAAATTGGAAGGACCTATTCTGCCATGTAAGAGGATAAGTCTCTTGTGGGAAGAGGGGGAAACATTAGAAACATCTCTTCCCCGGGTGGGGTTCATGAGAAATTTCTTTGTAAGAAAGAGGCTTCATTGGAATTGTAGATTCCTTGTGGAAAGAAATAATAGGTGAATCTGTTGTAGGAGTTTATTTGGATTTGTCTATTCACGGAGCGGCTGTAATGTGAGAGCTCATGGCAGGTGCTGTGGAAGCATCCCTTCCTGGGTTAAGGGACAGGACAGCCCACTGTTGAAAGAGGCTCGTGTATTTTGGATCATCTCATTCCTTCAGACAGGCATGGCGCACAGAAGATTCTACCTTTAGAAGACGGTCATACTGGAAAGGCCTGTTTTTGTAGAGGGGCAGATAAGCGAATCTGTTGTAGGAAGGGGTCTCTTTGGAAATGTCAGTTCATGGGGTAGGGTAACAGTAAAGTTCAGTGTAGAAAGGGGGTTTACACAGATCAGGATGTCTATTCTCGCAGACATGGATGGAGAATGGAAGGGTTTATTTTAGGACGGGCGTCAGACTGAATGCTTACATTTTTTATAGCATGGAAATGAGAGAATCTATTTTTAAAAGGAGGTCTTCTGGAATTCATGTGTTTATTTGGTGGATGAAATGGGACACTCCATTATAAGAGGGTCATCTTGAAAGTGTCTATTTATAAGCAGAGTTACTAGAAGAGCCCATCTCTTTGAGATGTCTTTTTTTAGGATGAGAATATTGACAGCATCCATTGATGGAAGGGGAGTCTCTGGAACACTCCATCCGGGAGTGGGGGTAATAGGTGTAGGCATATGTCTCCTCGAAAATGAGCTCATCATGGGGTGGGAATTCATGAGCAAGTCCATTGTAGAAAGGGGGTATTCTCGGAAGTGTACATTCATGGGATGGAGAAATTGAAGGAAACCTTTGTTCAAAGGAAGATCTCTTTAAAAAGGTATCCATTCTCTGCTTTGGGAATATTGAGAAAAACTATTATTGGAAAGGGAAATGTATTTGGAAGCTTCCATGATGAGGGGTGGAATAACGGACAAGTGGGTGTGGCCAGGGGTAGGGAAATGAAGCAGTTCCTTGAATAAAGACAGTTTCCTTGGAAAGATCCATTCTTTGAGGACGAGGGTAATTGGATGGTCCATTTTGGAAGTGGGGATGTCCTTGGGAGCACCCAATCCTTGGCTGGGTGTTATAGAAGAGTCCACTGTAGGAAGGGATTGCCTTGAAGAGTCCATTCAGAAGAGGCGAGACGACGGTAGAGTCCATTGGAGAAAGATCCCCTTGAAAGCATCTATTGTTTGAGGGAATAAAATGGTAGAGTCCATGTCAAGAAAGGGGTCTCCTTCTAAGTATCTAGACTTTGAGGTGGGTATCATAGGACATTCTATCATAGAAAGTGCCTTGGAAGAGTCCACAGAAAGTCCACTCATGGGAGATAGGGGTATTTGGAGAGTCCTGTGGGATCCCCGGAGATCTCCTTGGAAGTGTTCGTTCAAAGGACTTGGGGCATGAGCAAGTCCATTGTAAGAACGAGGTCTATGTGGAAGTGTCCATTTCTGGCAGAGTGGTGTCCTCAGTGCACCTTCACTTGCTCTCCAGGACTTCGTGGTGTATGTGATGACGAGGGAGCAGCACGTGTTCGGCCGGGGCGGGAACTCGTCCGGCCGCGGCGGGTCCCCGGCCCCGTATGTGGACACCTTCCTCAACGCCCCAGACATCTTGCCCCGTCACTGCACAGTGCGCGCGGGCCCTGAGCCCCCTGCCATGGTGCGCCCATCCCGGGGCGCTCCGGTCACGCACAACGGGTGCCTCCTGCTTCGAGAGGCCGAGCTGCACCCGGGAGACCTCTTGGGGATGGGCGAGCACTTCTTGTTCATGTACAAGGACCCCCGCACTGGGGGCTCAGGGCCGGCGCGGCCACCGTGGCTTCCCGCGCGCCCCGGGGCCACGCCACCGGGCCCTGGCTGGGCCTTCTCCTGTCGCCTGTGTGGCCGCGGCCTGCAGGAGCGGGGCGAGGCGTTAGCCGCCTATCTGGACGGCCGCGAGCCAGTCTTGCGCTTCCGGCCGCGCGAGGAGGAGGCGCTACTGGGCGAGATCGTGCGGGCCGCAGCCGCCGGCGCTGGAGACCTGCCACCGCTGGGACCCGCCACGCTGCTCGCGCTGTGCGTGCAACATTCGGCGCGGGAGCTGGAGTTGGGCCACCTGCCGCGCCTGCTGGGCCGCCTGGCCCGGCTCATCAAGGAGGCCGTCTGGGTGAGCGTCCCGCCCCCACCTCCTCCAGTCCCACCTGCGCCCCAAGCCCTTTCTCCAGCCTCCCCTCCCCACCTTCAACCCATTTTCGTAGCTGGGTGGGATGAAACTACCTTTCCCATGATCTACACTACTGCGGATCACAGGGGTGTGTGTTTTAAGGGGTAAGAGGAGGGAGAGACTATTCTGAAGCTTGAGATCAGAGTCCATCTGAAAAGTGGGGAGAGGCTCTGTCAAAAAGGTGCTTCTAGAAAAACCAGGGTATTGACCACTAAGTCCTTCAGTGAATCCCTCTCCCCTTGACTCTGATCTTACTGTTCCACAGGAAAAGATTAAGGAGATTGGAGACCGTCAGCCAGAAAAGTAAGAGAAATACTGAGCAGAAAGGGTGGGCCGGAAGCAGGGGTTGGGATGTGCATCCATTTCCGGGGTCACCCCATGCATGTCTCATTGCGAGTTTCTGCTCCTCCTTGGGACTCAGCCTTTCCAGCTGTGAAGTGGGGGTGGGTCTTGGTCCCCAACTGAGACTTAGTTCATGGGGTTTGGACACTTTGGTGAAAGTTGGGCAGGGATCACGAGTTTCTTCCTCTTTCCCCAGCCACCCTGAAGGGGTCCCCGAGGTACCCCTGACTCCTGAGGCTGTGTCTGTGGAACTGCGGCCACTCATGCTGTGGATGGCCAACACCACTGAGCTGCTGAGCTTTGTGCAGGAGAAGGTCATGGAAATGGAGAAGGAGGCTGACCAGGAGGGTGAGCTCTGACCCAGGCTCAGGCCTGCCCAAGCCCTCTGTCACTCCCTGAACCTGGGGACCTGGACTTCTGGCTGCCAGCCTCTGGTTCTTCCTCTCACTCCCAGGCCTGTCCTCAGACCCACAGCTCTGCAATGACTTGGAATTATGTGATGAGGCCATGGCCCTCCTGGATGAGGTCATCATGTGTACCTTCCAGCAGTCTGTCTACTACCTCACCAAGGTCGGCCTTGTCCCTTGCTTCCGGTTCGATATAGCATCACTTCCTGTTTAAACTACATTGTATGGCTCTGATATGACTTCCTGTTGGAATCGAGATTCCTTGCTTCTCTGACACGACATCCCATCTGACCCCAGCACTTTGCTGTCTTTGCAATCATCACCTCTTGATAGGCTGATTTCATTATCTGGTTATATCACCATTACCACTTTCTCAATTTCCCATTTTCTAAGTCTACTTTTTAGTCACTGATGCATTTTATAGATAGATAGAAAGATACAGATACATCAGATAGTGCCAGGAACAGTCAATTGCAGGCCTCACTTCCTATGTTTGTGGACCTCACTTCTTACAGCTCCAAATTCACTCCTTTTTCTGAGCCACGGAGCTCTTTCTCCCCGAGTGCCCTTCCTGCAGGGACTGCTTTCTGCCCTAGTTTCCCCGCCACCACCCTTGACCTTAATATTGCTTCTTGGAATTCTCAGAGTTTCTGGCTTGCGGTGGGCCTGATGCCTTGTCTGTGAAATGAGAGGGGATCTTTTGGGACGGACAGTCCCTAAGTTCCCGGAGCAGCTGTGATTGTGAAGCCCTTTCCTCCAAGTCTTCACTCCCTTTACATCCCTGCCAAGTGTGGCTTTATGTCTTCTCTGTCTCTGACCTCATTTCCTGTCCTCGGCCTGATCTCACTTTCCACTGGCCAACTGCCACCTTACTCTCACTTCCTGACTCTTCATTCTTTATCTTTCCTTAGGGAACTCTGGATAATAATTCTTTGACTGAAGGGGCCCTCTTTGTTCGGTATCCTTTGTCCTCCTTGAGCTGTCTCTGCTGAGAACTACAAGTCCCATAATGCACAAGAGGTGGTCTTAAAAGACCCAAGAAACGTATAGAAAGCCTTTTGTTCCAGGCCTAATAAATGCTAGAAATCTTTCTACAAAGTAGGGATTTCTGCATGGAGAACATTAGGATGTTGAATGTAGTTGGACTACAACTCCCAGAAACCTTTGGGAAGCTCCCCATTATCTTCATGCTCTACCACCCTGAAGGCTCCAGGAAGTTGTCTAACCATTTGTTTGCACCTCTGTATCTCCTCAGACTCTGTATTCAACACTGCCTGCTCTCCTGGATAGTAACCCTTTCACAGCTGGGGCAGAGCTGCCAGGGCCTGGTGCAGAGCTGGGGGCCATGCCTCCGGGGTTGAGACCTACCCTGGGCGTGTTCCAGGCAGCCCTGGAACTGACCAGCCAGTGTGAACTGCACCCAGACCTCGTGTCTCAGACTTTCGGCTACTTGTTCTTCTTCTCCAATGCTTCGCTTCTCAACTCACTGATGGAACGAGGTGAGGGTTGGGCTGGGGGCTGGGAGCCTGTCAGGGAGGCCCAGATGGGAGCCCAAGCTGAAGGATAGGGATGATCTGGGAGGCAGGAGGACAGAGTCCACGCACCCATTGCCTCTCATAGCCTTAATACCCTTCCATCACAGGTCAAGGCCGACCTTTCTATCAGTGGTCCCGAGCTGTCCAAATCCGAACCAACCTGGACCTTGTCTTGGACTGGCTACAGGGAGCTGGGCTGGGCGACATTGCCACTGAGTTCTTCCGGAAACTTTCCATGGCTGTGAACCTGCTCTGTGTGCCCCGCACCTCCCTGCTCAAGGTGACCCAACCCTGACCTCTGGCTCCTCGATGCCACTCAGCCACCTTCTAGATTCAGCTCACCCTTGGACCCAATGTCATCCCTGCCCCAGCTCAGAAACTGTGGGTGATGCATTGGCAGCTAGAAAGAAGCCAGCACCAATGATGACCAAACTTGGCTACATCTGAATCCCAGTGGAACTTATTAAAAACAGTTTCCAGGGTCCCTCCCTCAGACATACTGAGTCAGGAAGTCTGGTGTGAGACCAAGTATCGTGATGGTAAAACATTCATTGAACATAAATTATATGCCAAGCACTGTGTTTAGCACTTCTAGTAGTTTATTAATTGACAGTTTTTCAGATGAGGAAACTGAGAATCAGGTGGGATAGTTCACTTGATTTCATTTATTTATTTTTAGTTTATTTTTTGTTTGTTTTTCTTTTCTTCTCTCTTTTACCTCCGCATCTCAGGCGGATATCTTTTCAATCTAGAAGTGCTTACATTTATTTATTTTTATTTATCAAACATTTACAGTGTATTTAATAAGTCCCAGTGTTCCGAGTACTTTACAATCTTACCATATTGCATCCTCATAACAACCCTATTAGGTAGTTCCTATTTTCCCAATTTACAGATGAGGAAACTGAGGTACAGTGACTTGCCAGAAGGTAATAAGTAGCCAAACTGGGATTTTGGACCCAGGCAATCTGGGTGGAGTCTCTGCTGATGATTCTGATGTCGTCTAGGTCAGCTGTAGAGATTGTCAAATAGATATAAAAGGTGGCTGCAATAGAATAATACATCCCTATGTACCCACCACCAGCTTCAATAATATAAACTATTGGCCCGTCTTGTTTCTTCTCCAACCCCACCCACTTCCTATGTCCTCATTTATTCTGAAGCAAACCACATTTTTAAAAATTGCTGAGAGCACACCCTTCCCCACCATCACTTCGGTGACAAACCGGCTTCACAGTGCCCAGCAGACACTGCACAGACCTCACTATGTGCCCCCCACGTCCACTCCCTTCATGGATGTCTGTCCAGCCATGATTCTCAGCCGCCCCATGATGACCATACACTTCTCACCTGCTCTTCCCACCAGGCCTCATGGAGCAGCCTACGAACTGACCACCCCACACTGACCCCCGCTCAGCTCCACCATCTGCTTAGCCACTACCAGCTGGGGCCCGGCCATGGGCCACCGCCGGCCTGGGACCCTCCCCCTGCAGAGCGAGATGCAGTGGACACAGGTGAGAAGCGGGGAGACAAGCACTGGGCCTGCCAGCTTTCTTCTTTCCTCAGTACGCAGGAGTTCCTATTTCCACCCTCCTCTTCCTTCTGGTCCGGGATCTTGGACTCTTAACCCTCCCTTCCCCTAGACCTAAGTGCTGGACTCAGCCCCCTTGTCCCCCAAGATACAGGAGTTCTAGTCCCCAGCTCCCTCTTTTTTCTCAGGGGTCACGCCCCCAGCCTCTTCCCTAGACAACCACCCACCCTCCTGTCCTAGGAGTCCGGGCTCCAGTCCCTCCACCTTCAGGAATCCTTAAGACTAATTCCCAGCCCTTCCTCCCAGACCTAGGGACCCAACTATGTCGCCCGTTTCCAAGCAACGGTGGCTTTTCATAGTCTGAACTACGACTCCCATCATGCTTGGGGACTCCAAGAGTTGCGTTTGGGTGGACCCTGCTCCAGGCATTGCTGGGGGTTGAAGTTTTTTCTTCTTTTGGGCGTGATGCAGCCTCGGATCTTCCCGACACAGCCACCTCACGCCCATTTTCAGAATCTAACCCCATCTTCTTTGGCCTCAGGGGACATCTTCGAAAGCTTCTCATCCCACCCTCCCCTCATCCTGCCCTTGGGCAGTTCTCGCCTGCGCCTCACGGGTCAGGTGACGGACGACGCCCTGCACCGTGAACTGCGCAGGCTCCGCCACCTCCTCTGGGATCTTGAGCAGCAGGAGCTACCGGCCAATCACCGCCACGGACCTCCCGTGGTCACGCCTCCTTGAGAACCAATAGCAAACGAGCGCGCGAACCTTGAAAATTCATGGAGGCTCCTACTCACTGGAGCCCGCCTGAGCGCAGAGCTTTCTGGGAGTTGTAGTTCTCCCCCCTGCATGTAATGCTGGGAGTTTGAGTTTTCGGGTAGTGGAGGGAAGGAGGGAAGATAGGTTTGGAATGTGAGTGCCAAGGAGCAATAAAGATATCTGTGGCATTGGCAACGCCTCCATTGTTAAGACCTGGGTGCTCTAGTGATGATGGTTTTCTGTGCAATAAGGTACGGGGGCCCTTGCCTGGAGCGTTGGGCTCATGCCGAGTCCAAGGAGGTATTTATAGCCACGGCCTCAGCTTGCCCTCTTGCATGTAATCCAACCCAGGAGCGCTGGAGCCTCCCGTACGCCTCAGAACACAGCCCTAAGCTTGCTCTGCCGAATTTCAGGCCCTCAGTCCTGCTAGTGGGAACCACCATCTCTCCCTTCCACCCCAAAAGTCCATACTCCAGCCCCTCCTCCCTCAGACCCAGGAGTCTGAGTCCCCGGCCCCCTTCTGGACCTGTCTGCCTCTTGGGCACACCGCTGAATCCCAACACCTCTGTCCCTGTTCCCAGCCCTCTCTTCCCGCAGACTCGGGAGTCCAAGCCCCTGTCTCTTTTTTCAAACTCAGGAGATTAGGCCTCCAATTTGAACGTTTCACTCCACTGAACCTGACTCCTGTTGCTGCGTCAGGGAAAAAGTAGGCGACAGGTGGCACCTGCCTGCAAGGCTGGGACACGACCACTTGCTGCTGCTGCTCACCCGACGCCCCTCTCCTGGCACCTGCTTCTGTCAGTCCGCTGCTCTACTCCACCCCACCCCACAGTCCCAAGACGCGCGGGAAGAGCGAGCCAGAAACCCCAACATCTGCCCCGCCCCAAGCCCTCCCGGCGCGTGCTCCCGCTCCTTCTCACGGTCCCAGGCCGGGCTCCTGTCTCCCCCCGTTCCCCCGCCCCGCTCCAAGGTCTCCCAGCACGCCCCGGGAAGGGGGGTTCGAGGCGGTCCCACACTGGTGGGGCGGAGCCTGCAGTGTCCAGCCTAGACCACGGGACTCGGCTGGTCCCAGAGCACAGCTGCGCCAAGCCCACCTGGTGAGAAGCCCCTGGGGTGGAGGGGGGACCCTCCTTAACTCTTCTGTCACTTCTCTGGTCCCAGCCCCTTTCCCACAGACCCTGGTGGCTGACACCCCACTCATTTCCTTCTCAGATGCAGGTCGCAGGGACCCTTCTATTCCCCAGAGACCTGTCAGGTCCCCTTTTCCCTCTCGATCCAGGATCTAGTCTCCTGAGTATTGAGTTCGTCCTTAACCTCCTTCTCCTTCAAGATTCAGGAATCCAGGCGCCGCCCCTTTCTCCCTTTCATAGACCCAAGAGTCCAGACCCAGGTGCCTCCTCCTCAGGACCCAGGAGCCCCGGACCCCAGGTCCCTCCTCTCCCAGGATCCAGGAGTGGAGGCCCTCAGCCCTTCTTTCTCAGACAAGGAGTCCAGTTCCCCCCTGGAATCCAGAAGTTATGGCCCAAGGCCGCTCCTATCTCTAACTCCTGGCCCTTTTCCAGCTGACTTCACATGCAGGGGCAGCCTCTTGACCTCCACTCTGACCCTGCCCTCTCTGTGGGGGGGCCTGCCCTCTCCCCAGTCCAGGTTCCCATTCCAGCCTTGACAATGACCCTGGCGGCTTCCTCCCAGCGATCCCAAATCATTCGCTCCAAGTTCCGATCTGGTGAGAGGCTTCTCTCCGTGTGTGTGTGTGGGGGGAGGGGGGCGGAAGGGCGTCCCATCCTGCGTCTTGAGAATAGTCTGGGGTGGGTGTGGGAGGGGACCAGGAGGCATGTGTTTTCTGTGCAAAAGGTCACTTTGCAAAGGGTTCAGGTTGTGGAGGATCGATGAGTGTGCAAATGGCTAGTACAATGCTCAGGGGAGCAACGGGGAGTGGGTGGCTAGGGGTGGGCGTGCAGAAGATCAGGCACTGCAAAGGCAGAGCACTTAAGCTGAACACGTGTGCAAAGCGGAGGAGTGGGCAGAGTGGGGACTTTGGAGGACCGTGTGGGAGTGCAGGTGAGAGGACAATGAGCTATCAAGCCTTGAAAGTGTCAACAGTCCTGTTTAAGGTCCCAGGGCAAGTGGAAAGTGTGTAAGTGGATAGAACTGGGGGTGAATCCCTGAGTAGGTAAAGGATACTTGAGTGTGCAAATGAGTGTGCTTACGGGGTTGGGTGGGTACAAAGTCACCGGTAACCAAAGAGCAAGGGCTGTGCAAAAAGGTACAAAAGTGCAGAGAAGTGTGCAAAGGGAGACCCTTGTTCTAAACGGGGGGCCAAATCCTGGGTGTGCAAGCAAAAATGTTGACGTGGCTGGGTGGGTGTGGAGGCAGAATGAGCCAAGGATGAAGAGTGTAAAAATGCACAAGTGCCCAAAAGTGGCAGGTGTGCAAAACTAGAGCCCAGAGAGATGAGGGCTTCAAGGGTGGGTGTTCCCAGAGGTCGCAGGGAAGCGAGCAGGCACGTGCAAAGCGGGGTGCACAGAGGAAAGGAGGCAAGCTGCAAATGGGCCAGGCTGCCGAGGCAGCAACCGTGCCAGAGGTGGGGTAGGCACACGCTCGTGAAGGGTGCAGGTGGAGCCAGGGGCAGGGCTGCCTCCTGCCTGCACGCTGGCTCCTAGCCCCAGAATGGTTCAGGCCTGCGGCGCTGGCAGGGAGCAGGCAGGAGGCCCAGGAAAGGGAGCAGGCTGCCCGCCCACCCGCCTGCACGGGGTGTGTAAGGGGGCTGGGCACGAGTGTCCCGCCAACAACTGAGGCTCCAGGCCAGGCTCCTGGACACTCCCTTTCCGCCTTCCTCCTCCCACCTCCCTCCTCTCTGCACAGTCCTCCAGCTTCGGATCCACAGACGGAATCAGGACCCGAGTAAGTGTGGGCCCTGAAAGGGAGGGGATGGTGGCCCCACTCCCCTGGGACACCGTGCAGTACAGCTGCCGCACATCCCTCACTGGTGCCTGCATCTCAGCCCCTAAGCCCCAGGATAGCCTGAAATCCCATCCTGTCCTTTCCCAAGGACCCAGGAGTCCAGGTCCCTGGCCATCCCACCCCTAGGAACTCTGCTTCCTGCTCCTCAAGCTTTCCCACCCCAAGGAGATGCCCCAATTCAGATTCTGTTTCTTTGGGGCAGACAGGCGTCCAGACTCCACTTTTGGCACAGATAAGAAGCTCAGGATGTGGCTTTCAGCTTTTCCCTCTCCCAAGAACCAGGAGCGCAGGCCCCACCCTGTCCCAGCAAAACCCCAGATATCTGCGATCCTCAGCTACCACACCCCCCTTGGTGACCCACAACATCATTTCTGCTTTTCTTGAGAATGTAAAAATCTAGGCCCCAGCACCTCCGCCCTCAGATCCAGGAGTCCCAGCAACCAGCTCCCACCATTTGGGTTTTGCTCCCTGGGCCCGGCTCCCGCAAGCGGGGGCCTCTTTTCCACACAGCCTTGCTCCTCCCTGCCTGGCTTGCTGCCTGCAAGCCTCTCAGGGTCCCTCCGCCTCTCCAGTCTCAGATCCAGACCCGTGGATCTCAGCCTCAGGCCCTGCCCCTTTCCTCTTCAGCCCTGGGGTCCTGCTCCCTGAGCCAGAATATTGTCCTTGGAGGTCTCCAAAGAAGGTGAGTTTCCACTGGAGTGAGAAGTCCCTCTGAGAGTCTAGCTTTGCTCCTTGCTGTTGCCCCTTTTGCTCCTCTCTGGCTATGCCAAGCTGACCCCACACCTTGCCTGTAGCTCTCAGTCACAGCACCTCGTACCTGCTTTTTCAGGAGTCTCTCAAGGTCTCCCAGCGTTGGAGGGAGTCCAAGCCCAGGGGGAATTTGACGAACCACCAGTACATGCCCCCAGAGCCGAGACAAGAACCCAGGTTAGACCCCCAAGCCGAAGAGGGGTCATCCCTGGGTCCTCCCAGGCCACCTCTGTGGGAAGGGATAAACTCACAGCAGCCACATCCTAGGTATGACTCCCATTTCTCTTCTTCCAGGACCCAGAAATTCAGGTCCTAGCATTCTCCTCTCTCAAACCCAGAGTCCGAGACCAGAGGAGTTTGGCCCGAAACCCCTCTAGGGCTCCCCAGGACTCAAGAGTCCAGTCTCCCAGGCCCTCTCCCTGCAGACCCAGGAGTCTGAGTTTCCATTTCCAACCCCCGCTCCCTGCCCCATGCACAGAAATCTAGCCCCATGCGTTTGCTCCTTCGGAGACCCAGAATTCTGGGCCCTCAGCTTCCTGCAACTTCTCCAGCCCGTCTTTGAGGACCCCAGAATGCCTTTTCTCCCCCTGTCCCATCTAACCTTTGTTTCCCACTCACGACTATCGCCAGGATGAAGCCCACTCCCCTCACTCCCTTCCCGCCAGGAGTCCCTAGCCCCTCGCCTCATCCACACAAGTTGGAACTTCAGACCCTGAAACTGGAGGAGCTGACGGTGAGTTTGGGGTGTGACTTCCCGGGCTGGCGCTTTCTTTCGGTGGGACCCAGAAGTCTAACCCCGCGGCCTCTGCCCCATGGAAATCCAGGAAATCGGATCCTCAGTCCCATCCTTTTTAGAGTCCCAGGAGTCCAGACCCCTAGTCCCTCCGTTCTCGGTTTCCAAATATCCTGCCCCAGCTCCCGCCTGCTCCCCGGAGCCCGCCCAGCACCCCTTCTCCCTACCCCCTCCCCAGGTCTCAGAGCTCCGGCAGCAGCTGCGCCTGCGGGGCCTCCCGGTGTCTGGGACCAAGTCTATGCTCCTGGAGCGCATGCGCTGCGGCGCCCCGCCCCGCGAGCGGATGAAACCGCGGCGCAAGGACAGTCCCGCGGGTGCTCGCTGGCCGCGCCTCAGGCCTAAAACTCTGGGAGCCTCTCGGCGGCCGGGCTCGGTGAGGGCGGGGCTGTGTGCTTGCGGACCAATGGAAAGAAGGCAAAGTGACAGAGGGGGTAGTCGGAAAACAATAGCCAATGAAGTGTGGGGGCGTGGCCCAGCTGAAAGCTGTGTACGCGAGGGGGCGTGGCTCAGAGCAACGGAGGGGCGGATCTTTAGGGAGAAGAAGCCAATGACAGAACGGGGGCGAGTCCAAAAGAGAGGTCCTCAAGCAAAGGGCCGGGACAGGACCAGGGGGTGGAGCCAATGATTGCGAGTAGGTGGGGTTGCGCCCAGTGGGCGTGGCTTATAGGTACTGTCCCGGGCGGTTCTAGGTCAAGCCAAATCCAGCCTCTCTCAGGCCACCTCTTCCAAGTGCTGCAGACACCCCTGTGACCGCTCCAGCTCCGGCTCCAACTCCGGCTCCGGCTCCAGCGGCAACTCCAGCCCTGACACCTTCCTCAGCACAGACCTCAGCGGCCCTGACTCTGGAGGAGGAGCTGCAGGAAGCGATCCGAAGGGCGCAGGTGAGGGGGTGCGGGTCGAAGCGGGGCTAGGGGTCTCGGGTCAGGTTCCAGGCGGGAGTCCCGGGTTCACACCGAGTCTGCCCGTCCGCAGTTGCTACCGAACCGGGGCATCGATGACATCCTGGAGGATCAGGTGGAGCCTGATGGTAAGAGCCCAACTCTTAGATATGGGGGAGGAGGAGGCTAAGGTTTTGGGCTCCCGCTTCCGAGGGATGAGTGGGCTGGGGAACTGGATCCTGGAAATGAGGAATAGAAGGCTGGCTCCTGGATCCCTGACTTCCTGCGCTCACATCCCATTCCTTTCCCTGCAGACAAACTGCCCCCCATACCCCTGGACTTCCCCTGCTCCTTCAACGTGCTGTCCCCCTCCCCGGACTCTGAAGGCCTCTCATCTGTCTTCTCCTCTTTGCTCCCGTCCCCTTCGAATTCCTCATCCCCCTCTCCCAGAGGCCCCACGGACTCCTTGGACTGGCTGGAGGCCCTGAGTGGGGGGCCTCCACTGGGCTCTGGCCCCCCAGCCCCCAGCATCTTCTCTGCTGACTTATCTGACTCCAGTAGCACCCGGCTGTGGGACCTGCTGGAGGATCCATGGTGACGGATTCTAGGGCTTCCAGAGACTAAGAACTGGTGGGGATAGACAGGTCACAGAGAGACTCCCTGAGGGTGGGGATGAAACATCCAGCAGAGCCCCTCCTGCAGACAGAGGATCAGAGAAAAACCCCATCCCCACCTGGCCCCTGAACTGCCTGAACTTTGCCTGCCTGACCATATATGATCCCTGTTTATGGTTGTATGGCCAGGGCGAACAAGCTGCTTGCTGCTTCCTTTAGAGACTTCATGGATGTTTTTATCCCTGCCTCCCCCAGCCCTGCCACCCAGTAGATACCCGCCTGTTGTCTGGGGAGTCTGGAAGGTGGTGATGCTTTTTAGATGCAGGAGAGGAGCAGGGAAGGCTTGGGAGGGAGGATAGGGGAGCCAGACCCCTGAGTTCTAGTTGGAGATGAAAAATCAGAAGCCTAGTGTCAGAGATTAGCTACTCTTGGAAGCAGAGCCTGAGACAAGATTCACATGCTACTGATTTATTAAAGAAATGTTCCTAGGAGAAACCATTAAGGGAGTTGGGGAAATGGGACAGCAAAGGGGAACAAGAAGAGCAAGAAGCAACTTCAGGTGAAGTCCCAAACTCAGCCTGATCACGTGGGGAGCTCTGGAGCATAAATTAAGTTGAGTAGTGTTTCCCACCGTGAGGCATATGGGACTGGGCCTTTGTGTCTCCCTGTTTGGGTTTATGATTGCTGAACAACAAACCACCCCAAAACTCACAGTCACAAAATAATAACTATCTATGACCACTCACAATTGCATGGGTTGACTGGGCTCAGCAGGGCAGTTCTTCAGCTCTACATGATGTTGGCTAGGTTTACAGTCAACTCAGGGCCCAACTGGGCAGGGACATCCAAGATGGTGCACTCAGATGTGTCAAACAACTTGGTGGGGATGGCTAGAAGGATGGAGGGGGGGTTGCAGAGACATCTGGACCTGTCTCATTCTCCAGGCAGCATCAGCACTGTCCCTCTCTGTGTGGTCTCTCCAACAGGACACTTCTTACACGGTAGCTCAGGGCTCCCAAGAACAAGCATTCCAAGAAGAGAGAGCAGAAGCTACCTGTTTCTTAAAGACTAGGCTTGGAACTGGCACAATTTCATTTCCACTAACTACCTCCTATTGGTTAATGCAAGTCAAGCCAGCCCAGGCTGAATGTGGGAAGGTTGCGTGAATATCAAGTGTGTGGTCATTGGGGGCCATATTTGAAGACTTCCCACTACCCCACCTCTAGTCAGTCATGGGCCAAGGCAGCCCTGGGAAGGTCATAGGGTAAGCCGTTAGCAGCAAAGTGTTCTAAAATGTGAGTTTTATTATTATTCAGGTAAGGCGAGGCCATCAGATCAGAAGATGGTCTCCATTGAAAAGAGAGTTTGTTAAACTCACAGATCCAAAGGTAGGATGCACTCTATACCATGCAGGGCCACATGGGAAGCACCGGTTGGTCAGGAGACAGGGAGAAAGGGGACCATGGGAGAGAGACTTTGTTGTAGTTTCTGGGAGAAGGAAAAGATGAGGGAAGGTAAGCAGGTTTAGGATTGGCTAGTTAAAATAATTTCAGCATGCCCTGGGCATAGAGGCTGTCCTGAATATTCTGGTGCCTGGCCCTGGGGTAATCAGCACAGGTGGATAGTGGCTCAGAGTGTAAGAGTTAATAACGGAGGTGATTGGGGTTGTAAACTAAACATAAAATCCTAAGCCCCCCAAACATTAAATAGACCCCCCTCTTGGCCAAGAGGACCCCAGAGAAACCTGAATAACTGAGTTCCCAGTCATGACAGGACGGGAGGTCAGACATTCCTCATTGCACCCCCTCCTTTTTGGAGTTTAGACCCAACAATTGAAGAGCATTAATGTTAAAATAGATATCATAAGACTCGCAGAATGGTCTCTGTGGCAATAAGATACCAAATAAAAGAAGACCTAAGGCCATGCCAGGCAAAGGCTAAGTCATGCACCCCCTACACTTAAAAAATAAACTATGTTCTAACTGTTACAAAGTTTTTCTTTTTCTCTAACAGCTAAACAAACACAGGCCTCAAAATGAGCAATATTGAATAATTTACAGCTCACTGCCAGACACTGATCCCACCCTCTCTTCCACAAGCCATAACTACAGCTTTAATTAGACAAGAGACTGATTTTTCAGGCTGTAACCTTTTATAAAAAATAAAACTCTCCTCTCCAAATTTATAAATCTTATAATTTTTAAGATAACAGGGTGTGGGCTCTGGATTGGTTGGTTTGCACAGAAAAGGCATGCTCACAGTGAGTTCTCTGGCAGTTGGCTAGCCCTGGGAGGGGCAGTCCTCACAGTGTCAACAAGGCCCCAAGATGTCAAAGCAGCAGAAATTCAGAAAATAAAAAGGCATGATTGCTCACACCTGTAATCCTAGCACTCTGGGAGGCCGAGGTGGGAGGATTGCTCGAGGTCAGGAGTTGAAGACCAGCCTGAGCAAGAGCGAGACCCCATCTCTACTAAAAATAGAAAGAAGTTAATCGGACAACTAAAAATATATACAAAAAATTAGCTGGGCATGGTGGCACATGCCTGTAGTCCCAGCTACTCGGGAGGCTGAGGCAGGAGGATTGCTTGAGCCCAGGAGTTTGAGGTTGCTGTGAGCTAGGCTGACACCACGGCACTCTAGCCGGGGCAACAGAGTGAGACTCTGTCTCCAAAAAAAAAGGCATGATTAATACACCAAGCACACAGAAAAAAGTGGGGCCTGGCTGCACAGAATTGATAAAAGGAATCTGAGGGGACCTGGGAGGGCCACCAACAGTGCAACAGTGTCCACTGTAGGTGGAAAAGAACAGCAGATCACGCATGTGGGATATGACCTAGAGCCAGTGACTTCTCGTCCTCAGTTTCCTCATCTGTACCTCAGCCCAGTGCGGATGAGAGTGCTCACTGAGACTGTCCACAAACTGGTTTTCTCTTCTCTGAGGGTGCAGGCCCGGGACTCTCCTAAATCTGACTTCAATCCCCACTTACGGCAACTCCGGAATGTGTGACACTGGGCATATATATCGCTCCCTTTCTCTAATCTCCAGTCATCTCACCTGGAAAGTGCAGGCGACATTCCCCTGGCACGTGAGATGTGCAGATAAACGTCAGTCACCATTCGACAATTCTAGCGCTTCAACGTGTGTGAACTCTAGTGGACCTTAGAGATCCACAACCAAAAAGGAAAGGAATGAATGTTATTACCAGGAGGCAAAGGCAATCTTTGATGTCTTCCAAAGCAATCAGGTGGGATTTGTCACACATTCCGGGGTTGTTGTAAGCGAGAATTAAAGTCAGATTTAATAGAGTCCCCAGCCTGCGCCCTTGCCCTCGGAGAATAGAAAACCAAAAGCCTCACTGTCTGCTCTGGCGAAGCTCAGAGATTTGCAAAGAGAGAGAGTCACAGTGCAGTGTCATAAGTATTTTAATGGCAGTGGTACAAAGGATTATGGGTCCCTGACTCCCAGAAGCGGGAAGGAATGGGAAAGGTGGTCAGAGAGAGCATCTCTGCTGACACTTAAAGGAGGAGGGGGAGTTGGTTGGAGGGATCTCCTGGAAGACAGCGTCCTTGCAGAGGGAAGAGAAGCTGCAAAGATCTGAAGTTGGGAAGGTCGCCAGCGACTGGGAGCCTTGTGCAGTCTGCCTGGCGGGAGGTGGGGGGCTGCTGCCAGGTTGGGCTGAAAACTGGTGGGGAGGAGACAGCCAGCCCTGGAAGGATCAGGAAGGGTGTGGCGGGGTTGTCCCCATTTCCGTCTGACTCTGCCTCCATTTATTCCGTCCATATCTCTTCCTCGTCTCTCTCCGACTTGCCCCTGGCCGATCTCTCCCGGCTGGCTCCCTCCCGACTCCCTGGGGCCCCTCCAGTCTCCGCGCCAGGCTCCCCTCCGCCGCCAGCGCTCCGCCCCGATCTCCCGCGCCCAGCAGAGGGCGGCCTTGAGCCGAGGGCGCGCCGGGAGGAACCCCGAGCCCGACGGAAGGGCGTGCGTCCCGCCCTGCCCACCGTCGTCCACCCTTTCTCCAAAGATTTCATCCCTCCTTCCTGCTCTTGGGAAAACCGAGGCCGAGTGGTCAGACCCGATTGATTTGACTTCGACTACTTTGCCAAATGGCTGTGCCCACCCACGTGCCCACCATCAGCGCACCAGGGTCGCATCGTCATTGGGGCTGTGCAGCTTTCTTCTTCTCAGTCTGTTGGGCTGTTACGTGTGCTATTCCCTAAATTTCATTTCTCCCTCCTGGTTGATAATGGGGACTCCCAGACATCAGGCAGCCTGGCCATGAGGACCCAAGAGCCAGGGCAGGGAGGGGACAGGGGGCTGAACCCCTGGGAGGAAAAGAGGGGAAATGGGAATCTTGAACCTTCGTGCTCTAGATGGCAAGACTGCCTCCTCCTCTTGGGCCAGAAAACCATCTTCCATGCCAGACTTACATTCAGACCTCGAGCCCTTCCTCACTGGGGACTCGGGACCAATCACTTCCCCGCTAGGACATCATAGCAGACCTTACTCCTAGGTATTATTCCCAAGAGAAATGAAAACATATGCCTACACGAATACTTGCATGCAAATGTTGCCAATAGCATTATTCATTATAGCCCCAAACTGGAAACATCACAAATGTCCATTAAATGCCAAATGGATTAAACATGGCATGGTGCATCCCTATCGTGGAATACTACTCAACAATGGAAAGGGAGCGAACGACTGATACATGCACTAGCATGGGTGAATCTCAGACTTGTGACACTAAGTGCTTCCTTTCTTCCTTTCTTTTCTTTTCTTTTTTTTTTTTTTTTTTTTATAAAAGGTCTCACTCTTTCCCCCAGGCTGGAGTGCAGTGGTGTGATCGCAGCTTGCTCGCCGCAGCCCTGAACTCCTGGGCTCTATTGATCCTCCTGCCTCAGCCTCCCACACTTGCTGGGATTACAGGTGTGAGCCACCACACCTAGCCTACACAAAGTTCTAGAAAAGATAAAACCAAAGTGACATCGCCATCAAATTGGTACTAACTGATCAACACTAGGGTGATCACATGGCAGAAATACTCTCCAGGGATGAGGGGGATGGGGGGCGAATCTACAACAAAAGGACACGGGGAGCACTAAAGGGAGGGAAGGGCACGCCTTTAACCTGCATTTGGGTGAGGCAAAGACATAAAGTGTAACTAGAATGTTTGTACCCTCACAATACCTTGGAATAAAAAAA
>CAUYSK010099369.1:0-22854 GCA_963575035.1 Avahi laniger
TTTTTATCTTCTTGGCCATCTTCTCTTTATGTGTCTTCCCTCTGTGTGTTTCTGTGTCCTAAATTCTTCTTAAAAAGGCCCTAAATCATATTGGATTAGGGCCGACCCTAGTAACTTCATTTAACCTTAATTCCCTCTTTAAAGACCCTCTCTTCAAATTGAGTTACATTCTGAGGTATTGGGGGTTAGGACTTCAATATATGAATCTGAAGGAGGGGGACACAATTCAATCTGTAACAGTCACGAAGTGGGATGAGATTAAAATGATGACAATGGGATCTGTAAGTGACATTTCCAGCTTTCATTGAATTCTTGAGATCTGGAATTACAAGGGAGGCAGAAACAAAATTCTTCAGTTTTACTTTCAGAAAAGTAACTTATTTAAATTTCTTTTCATGTTTCTGCTGTTATACTAAAAAGTCTCTTTCACATTTGGGAAATATCACATGATTTCCAAAAAAGGGGGTTATCTGTTGACACGAAGGTGCTCTGTTTATTCTATGAGAATCACTCGTTGTACATATATACATGTATTTTCTCACAAGCATCATAGAGCAGGGAGATGAATATTTCTCCATAATGGAAAACTACCAGAGGCCAGATGTATTTGTTCTTCTAAAACCAATAATGTGGTAGAATCGAAGACAGGCCCTTGTGGTGGCCTTCTACGGGGCTCAGGCTTCTGGGTAGGGCCTGTTCCCCAACTCATGTGATACTCATCACTCCTCTGAACTTTATTATCTAAAGATACCCTTTGAACTTGCTATCAGACTACTCTCTATACTGATTTTTGCTATTGTGGACTCTGCCTGGATTTTTGGCTTTCAAAGAGTTACCTATTTTCTTTTATTTCTTTTTAAAGATTCAAGTTTTTGAGATATAATTTGTGTACAGTAAAATTTACCCCTTTTTTTAGGTGTGGAGTTTGAAGACTTTTGAAGAATGTATATAGTCAAGTAACTAACACTGCAATTAGGATACAGATCATTTCCATCTACCCCACAAAGATCTTTCCACCTCCCTTATAACCAATATTACCCCCCATTCTCAGCCCCTGCCAATCACAGATCTTATTTCTGCACCTACAGTTTTTTTTTTACCTTTTCCAGGATGTCATATAAATGGAATAATATAGGGAATCATATAAATGAATATCCTAAAGCTTTTAAGATTCATTCGATGTTATTGTAGGTATCAATAATTTGTTCCTTTTTATTGCTGAGTAGTAAGTATTCCATAATATAGATTCCTAATTTGTTTTTTTAGTTAGCAGCTAATGGACATTCAGGTTGTTTCCAACATTTTTATATTATGTTTAAAGTTTCCATAAACTTTTGCACACAGGTCTTTGTGTAGACAAGTTTACATTTGGGGGGTAAGTACTCTTAGATTGAATCCTCTGAGAGTAGATGCAAAGACTGTATTAGACATGCCAGGGATTCAAGGAAATGCTCATGAAATAAAAAATGGAGGGTACAGGGAGAAGGCGGGGAGAGGCTTCAGACCATGATGCAGATGTAAGACCTGTGAAGAAAAGGAAGAAAGAAGAGAACTGAGCAGGAAAAATCACAGATTGGCACAGTTCTGAGACAGGTTCTGCCAAGGCTTTGGTGAGTCCTTGAGCTAACATTGTCTTTGGAGAAGTTATTTGTCACAAGGAATGGGCCTGATTAGGCCCATTCACTGGGCTCTGAGTAGGAGCAGGGACAGCTCACGGAAAGTGTGTTGTTGGTGTAACTGCATTTGTGGATCCAGAGAGGCAGCCACTGGGCCGTAAGTCAGTTATGCTCCTGCAGCTGAGATATGAGTGGCTTATATTTGGGGCTCCTGCAACCTGCTAGTGTAATTCCTGGGTCCTGTGGTAAGTGTATGTTTAACTCCAAGAAACCGTCTAACTTATCCTAAAAGGCTACATCATTTTGTATTCTCACTAGGAATATATGAAAATTCCAATTTCTCTGTATCTTCACCAGCACCATGTATTTTCTGCTTTTTTTGTTTGTTGCTTTAATTGTACTCATTCTGTTACGTGTGTACTAATAACTCATGGTACTTTCAGTTTGTATTTCCCTAGTGAATAAACATATTGATAGTCTTTTCACATGTTTATTTTCCATCTGCTTTTCTCCTTTGGTGACATGACTGCTCAAATCTTTTGCCCATTTAAAAAATAGGATTGTTATCTTATAATTAAGCATAAGTGTTATTTTATGTATTCTGGACACAAAATATTTAGTAAATATGTGTTTTGTAAACACTTATCCTAATTTTGTGGCTTTTTAAAAATGGTTTTAATAGTGTCTTTCAGACAGTAGAAATTTAAAAATTTTGATGAAGTTCTATCAATTATTTTTTTAATGTCTCATGTGCGTTATCTAAGAAGTCTTTGCTTAACCAGATCATAAAGATTTTCTCTTAGGTTTTTGTCTAGAAGTTTTACAGTCTTAGGTTTAACATTTGTTTTGTGATCCATTTATCACTGACATTTGTACATGGTATGAGATGTCAGTGGAGTTTCAGTTTTTAGCACATGGATATCCAATTTTACTAGTACCATTTCTTGAAAAGAATGTCCTTTCTCCAATAAAACTGCCTTAGCATTTTTGTCAAAAATCAACTGACTCTATATTTGTAGGTCTATTTCTGGACTTTCTATTAAGTCCCATTGCTATATATTTCTATCAGGGCAACACCACATTGTTTTGATTACTGTGATTTGATTTAATACTTAATTTTGATTAAATCTTGGAATCAGATTGTATTTGTGTTTCAAATTTGTTCTTTTTTTTCAAAATTGTTTTGTTATTCTTGGTTCTTTGCTTTTCTTTATACATTTAGAATCAGCTTGAAAATTTCTTCAAAAAAATGCTATTAGAAAAAAAATGCTATTAGAATTTTGATTGAGATTATGTTGACCCTATAAATCAATTTGGAGACTATCGACACCTTAAACAATATTGAGATTTTTGATCCATAAACACAGCATATCTTCTCTCCATTTATATAGATCTTCTTTAATTTACCTCATCAAAGTTTTATAGCTTTCAGCACATAAATCTTGTAAATGCGCTGTTAGATTTATCCCAATAAAATTTGAATTTATTTATGTTTTCGATGCTATTGTAAACAGTATTATTTTCTTCTGATTTTGCTGTTTAAGATTTAACTTGAATTTAATTTAAGAAAAAAATTCATGGTGGGGGAGGGGGGCAAGGGCAACATACATAACCTAAACATCTGTACCCCGATAATATGCTGAAATAAAAAATAAATTCAATTTCGTTTTCCAATTATTCATTGCTGGTATAGAAAAGTCATTGGCTTTTGTATATCGATTTTACATCCTTTGACTTTTCTAAACTCACTTTTTTAGTTCTAGCAACTTTTTTGAAGCTTCTTCAGAAGTTTTTACATAGGTAATTGCAGGTCCAGCTTCAAATAAAGAGATTTTAATTCTTTCTTTATACTATGTGTGCTTTTTTTCATTTCTTTCTCTCACCTTATTATACTGGCTAGGAATTCCAGTGTAATGATGTAGCGAAATGGTAAGAGTGGATCTCCTCACCTTGTTCTTAATTGTAGGAGGAAGCCGTTCACTTGTTCACCGCTTAATATAATATCAGCTATGGAATTTTTTCAGATGCCCGTTATCAGGTCAAGGAATTTGTTTCCTATTCCTAGTTTCATGAAAGCCTTTTTTTTTTTTTTAACCATGAAAAGTATTTTGCGAAATACTTTTTCTCCATTTATTGAGATGATCATATGGTTGCTTTTTTCTGTCTGTTACTATGGTAAATTACATTTATTTATTTATTTATTTATTTATTTATTTATTTATTCATTTGAGACAAAGTCTCACTGTGTTGTCCGGGCTAGAGTGCCTTGGCATCATCCTAGCTCACAGCAACTTCAAACTCCTGGGCTCAAGCAATCCTTCTGCCTCAGCCTCCCGAGTAGCTGGGACTACAGGCATGAGCCACTATGCCCGACTAATTTTTTCTGTATATTTTTAGTTGTCCAATTAATTTCTTTCTAATTTTAGTAGAGATGGGGTCTCGCTCTTTGCTCAGGCTGGTCTCAAACTCCTGAGCTCAAACAATCTGCCGGCCTCGGCCTCCCAGAGAGCTAGGATTACAGGCGTGAGCCACCGCGCCCGGCCTACATTGATTTATTTTTAAAAACACCCTTATTGATATGTAATTCACATACCATACATTTAGAGTGTCCAATTCACTTGTATATTTACTTGTATGGCATTTGTCACCACAGTCAATTTTAGGATATTTTCCTCACTTCAAAAAGAAACTTCATACTCTTTAGCTTTTGCCCGTGCCCCGCTCATCCTCCCATTTCCCCCCAGTTCTGAGAAACCACAAACTTACTTTCTATCTCCATAGTTTTGCCTATTCTGGACATCTATATAAGTGGAATCATATAATATGTGGCCTTTTGTGACTGGCATCTTTCACTTAGCATAATGTGGAAAAGGTTTATCCATGTTGTAGTGTGTGCCAGTACTTTATTTATTTTTATGGCCAAATAATATTTCATTACTTGAATATACTATACTTTTAATTTATTCTTCAGTTCATTCATCAGTTGATGAACTTTTCATTTTATCTCTTGGCTTTTATGAATAATGTGGCTAGAAATATCTGTGTATAGGTTTTTGTATGGACTATATTAATATTTTCATTTCTCTTGGGTGCATACCTAGAAGTGGAATTGCTGTATCACGCGGTAGCTCTATGTCTACCCATTTGAGAAACTGTCAGACAGTTGTGCAAAGTAGCACCATTTGACATTCCCATCACTAGTATATAATGGTTCTGATTTCTCTACATCTTTGTCACACTTACTGTTTGACTTTCTGCTTCTAGCTATCCTAGTGGGTATGAAGTGCTATCTTATCATGGTTTTGATTTGCATTTCCCTGATGACTAATGACATTGAGATCTTTTAATGTACTTACTGGCCATTTGTGCACCTTCATCAAAGAAATATCTATTAAGATCTGTTGCCCATTTTTTAATTGGGTTATTTGTCTTTTTATTATTGAGTTGTTATGAATTTTATTTTATATATTCTGGATACAAGCCCCTTATTAGAAATATGATTTATACATATTTTCTTTCATGCTATGAGGCGATTTTTTTGCTTTCTTGATTGTGTCCTTTAAAACACAAAAGTTTTTGATTTTCATGAATTTCAATTAATTTAGTTTTGTTTTGTTGCTTATGACTTCAGTTTAATATCTAAAAATCCTTTGCCAAATTTGAGGTCATGTAGATTTACTTCTATGCTTTCTTCTAAGAGTTTTATAGTTCTATCTCTTACATGTTAGGTCTTTGCTCCATTTCAAATTAATTTTTGTAGATGATGTAAGGTAAGGGTCCAACTTCACTCTTTGGCATATGGTTATCCACTGTCTCCATACCATTTGTTGAAGACTATTATCCATTAAATTGTCTTGAAATTCTTGTCAAAAATAGATTGATCATAGACACATGGTTGTATTTCTGGACTCTTAATTCTATTCTATTAATCTACATGGCCACCTTAATATAATACCACAGCATCTTGATTTCTATTGCTTTGTAGTAAGTTTTGAAATTGGGAAGTGTGTGCCCTCCTATTTTGTTCTTCTTTTTCAAGATTATTTTGACTATTCTAGGCCCTTTGCAATTCCATATAAACTTTATAAA
The DNA here is from genome assembly GCA_963575035.1 of Avahi laniger. Taxonomy (NCBI): domain Eukaryota; kingdom Metazoa; phylum Chordata; class Mammalia; order Primates; family Indriidae; genus Avahi; species Avahi laniger. Next base: position 5,706 of record CAUYSK010099369.1, read on the forward strand.
TAACTTGTCAGTTTCTATAAAAAATTTGGCTAGGATTCTGATAGGAATTGTGCCAAATCTGTAGATTAATTTAGATAGTATTGTAATCTTAATGATATTAAGTCTTCTGATCCATGAGCATGGGATATTTTTTCCATTGATTTAGATCTTTCTTTCAATAATGTTTTCTAGTTTTCAGAGTATATGTTTTATACGTCTTTTAAATGCATTCCTAAATATTTTATTCTTTTTGATGTTATTGTAAATGGAGTTGTTTTCTTGAGTTCAATTTTCAGTTGTTCATTGCATATATATAGGAATATAAATTATTTTTCATATATTGATCTTGTGTCTTGTAACCTTGCTAAACTCATTTATTAGTTCTAATAGTTTTAGTGAATTTCTTATGATTTTCTGTATATAAGATCATGTCACCTACAAATAAGATAGTTTTACTTCTGTCTTTCCCATCCGGATGCCTTTTATTTCTTTTTCTGGACAATGTCCTGGCTAGAACTTCCAATACAAAGTTGAACAGAAGTTGTAAGAGTAGATAATCTTATAATTTTTCTGATCTTAGGGGAAAAGTATCCAGTTTTTTATTATTAAGTATGACATTAGCTGTAAATTTTTCATAAATGCCCTTTATTGGGTTGAGCAAATTTTGTTATATTCCTAGTTTGTTGAGTATTTTTATCATGAAAGAATGTTAGACTTTGTCAAATGTTTTTTCTGTCTATTGAGATGCTGATGTGGTTTTTAAAAATTTTATTTACATAATGTCTTAAATAAATGAATTTTATTTACATAATGTCTTAAATTAATTCAAGGTGTGAATGTTAAAACACCTTGAATTCCTAGAATAAATCTCATTTGGTCATGGTATATAAATCTTTTTGTACCTTGCTAGATTTGGTTTGCTATGAATTGATTTTTGGCTATTAAATCAACTTTGCATTTTGGGGATCAACTTCACTTGGCCATAATGCTATTATCATTTTCATCTGTTACTGAATTTATATCCTAATAATTTATTATGATTTTTTATGTCTATATTCCTGAGGGATATTGGTTGGAAGTTGTCTTTGTTTATTTTATCTTTGTTTGGTTTTGGTATCATGGTAGTGCTGCCCTCAAAAAGTGAGTTTGAAAATGTTTTCTCCTCTTCCTTTTTTTTAAAAAAACTTCATGTTGAATTGACATTATTTCTTCTAAAACATTTAACAAAGTTCACAAGTGAAGCTATTTGAGCCATTGGTAAAAATGTAACTTAGAATTCAACTTCTTTAATAGAGATTAGACTGTTCAAGTTATCTATTTCTTCTTTAGTAAATTTGGATAGTTTGTGTCTTTCAAGGAATTTTTTCATTTATCTGTCATCAGATTAATTGGCAAAAAGTTGTTTAAAATATTACCTTATTATCCATTTCGTGTCTATTGGAGCTGTAATGATGTTTCCTCTTTCATTCTTGATGTTGGTCATTTGTGTTTTCTCTCTTTTTTGCTTGATCAGTCTGGTTAGAGGTTTATCTACTTTATTGACAAAGTCTGTCATGAGCAAATGAGATATAATACATGTGAGAGCACATGTTACAGTTTTTAACAGTTTTCCTTTTTATCCCAGTATGATCTTTAAATAACCTATTGCCAAAGTGTGAAAGAAGACTAGTGAGAAATTTGATTTCAAAGATTAACCACCAGGCTGGGCACAGTGGCTCACGCCTGTAATCCTAGCACTCTGGGAGGCAGAGGCAGGCGGATTGTTTGAGCTCAGGAGTTTGAAACCAGTCTGAGCAAGAGCGAGACCCCATCTCTATTAAAAAAAAATAGAAAGAAATTAACTGGACAGGTAAAAATATATAGAAAAAATTATCCAGGCATGGTGGCACATGCCTGTAGTCCCAGCTACTCGGGAGGCTGAAACAGAAGGATTGCTTGAGCCCAGGAGTTTGAGGTTGCTGTGAGCTAGGCTGACGCCATGGCACTCTAGCCTGGGCAACAGAGTGAGACTCTGTCTCAAAAAAAAAAAAAAAAAAAAAAAGATTAACCACCAGTCATGACAATGATGATAATTATAATTATTATAATAATAAGTAAGACTTAGTGTTTAGTACATTCAGTCCTTGTGGTTAATGGTTTATATGGATTATATCACAAGTACTTTCATTTGATATTATAAATATAAAAATAAGATAATAAACACCCCAAACCTACATTAAGGACAAAAAGGATCTGCATATTTATCACATGCTATGTCTGTTTTCCATTCACTGCTACTCTTTTGGCATGGGACATACAGACAGGGAACATTTTTTAAGTGGGATTGCTGAAGAGTAGTGTTGCTTTACCATTCAGTAACATCTTACTCAGGTGTCAGAGTCAAAAACCAGCAAGTGAATTAAAAACCAGTTACTGGTCTATAATCCCTCTTCTTAAACTGTGTGGTCAGATATGTTTTGCAACTCAGAATATTCATATTTTATAATGGTGATAAGATGCGTGTGTTCTCTCCTAGTTAATACCTTTGGCAGGGTCTGTGGTAGCATTTCATAGCATCTCATTTTTTTATGGTAAATGATGACCATAAATAATCTTGTAGTATTTGCTGCTAAATGAGTTCTTCAAAGATCTTTTGGATTTCAAGATTGTAACTAAGAAAGGACTGTAAATATATATGTCAAAATTGCCCATGAATAATATTCTAAATCTTCCATAAAATATGGTATATTGGTTTTGTATATAGTATTCCATTTTTCCACTAAGTCTAATGTAGCTAATTGTTCCTCCTGGATAGAACAGATTGCTGTTGCTTTAGTTGAGCACCAGATGAAATAATTGGCTTGCATTTAGGGCTTATGTTTGAATGAAAATTATGCTTTTCTCTTTTTATTTTTTTGGCCAAGCTTGTGTAGTTGAATTTGGGCAGATTAAATCAATGTATGTTTGATACAACTCAACCATAGAATACTTGCTTGAACAGTTTTACAGGAGCCAACAGGAATAGACAAGAATAAAAATAAACACCAGAGCCAAACTATAGCCTTCCTAATCAGTGACATATTTATAAGAAGTTAAAATGTATGCACGGAGATGGCAAAAGATGATGTATTCTGAGGTCTGCACAAAAACAAGTTAATATGGCAACATAAGTTAATGAATTGGTGGTATCCAACATGTTAACACTTCTGAGTTTTTGTACTGCTTTTTTTAAAGTAATTCAAATATATTTTTTAGAAAATGAAATTTATATCAAATCCTAAGGCTACACAAAATAGTGTGGTTATCTCCATGGTTTATTCTATTTTTTTTATTTATGGTTTATTCTAGATGTAGACAACAATACAGCATCAACAACGAAAACAACACATTCATCATAATTAACGTAAGTAACATTTCTTGAATACTTACTATGTGCCCAGCACTGTTCTATGTGCTTTAGACATATTAATTTATTTAAAATTTATTTATTAATTCAATAAATACTGAACATTTTCTCTGTTAGGCATTGTTTTAGACATAATGGGGAGAGATTTTGCTTCCTAGTGGACATTTGGCAATCTTTGTAGATATTTTGCATGTTATATCTGAGAAGGTGCTTTTGGCATTTGGTGGGTAGAGGCCAGGGTTGCTGCTACAACACACAGGATAGTCTCCTACAACAGAGAATTATTCTGCCCACAATGTTAATGGCACCAACGTTGAGAAACCCTGTCTGGGAGAGAGAGATACAATGGTGTACAAAATAAATAAAATGTATGCCTTCCTGGGACTTATATTTTAGTGGGGAAAAGAAACCGATTAAAAAGAAAATATTTATTGATTATATTACAAGGTGATGAAGGTTTTATATGACGAAGCAAAAACAACTGGGGAGGAAGGATAGGAAGAATGTGTGTGTGGCTGGTGGAGAGTTGGGATTAGAAATTTAAATAGAGTGTTTGGGAAGGCCGTGCCTAAAAGGTGACTTCGTAGGAAAGCCTTGAAGGAGGTGAGTGGGACAGGTATGTGGACATGTGAGAGAAGAGTATGTGCAGACGGAACAGCAGAAGGACAGGCCACAGTCAAGAGCATGCATGTGTTTTTCTGGGGACAGCAAGGAGACCATTGTGATCTGAGGAGAGTCTAGGAGGTGACACAAGATTAGAAGAATTGTGGGGGAGGAGGATTGTGTAGGGTTTGTATACCAATGTAAAGCTTTGAGTTTATTCTGAGTGAGTGGGAAACCATTGCAGGGTTCTGATCAAAGGAGTGTCATGAACTAATTTGTATTTTCAAAACATCTTGCTGGCCACTGCATTGGGAATTGACCACAAAGTGCTGAAGGCAGAAGCAAGCATACCGTGAGGAAGTCATTGCAATAATCTAGCAAGAGACTGTGGTGACTCAAACAAGGTTTCCAACTATTAAAGGTCAGAAGTGATTGGACTCTGGGTGTACTTTTCAGAATTGAGTTGATATAATTTTGTGAATGTATGTGGAGTATGAGGAAAGGATCCAGAAATTTACTTTTTTGTTTGCTTGTTTGGGGATGGAGCCACTTGAAGAATGGAATTGCCATTTATTGAAATGGAGAAGGCTAGGGTAGGAGTAGTTTGAGGATGGAAATCAGAATTGTCACATTTAATTTGGATGTGTTTAATTTGAGGTATTTATTTGAACATTCAAGGGGAGATGTCAAAACACGTAAAGCACCCTATGAAGTAGGTACTACTATGATCCCCATTTTGCAGAGGAGGAACCAATAACAGAGAGGTTAAGTAACTTGTCCTTGGTCATCCAGCTGTTAAAGTGGTGTAGCTTGAATTCCAATAATACACATGATGTCTTTCTAAAATGTCTCATCAGATCCTCTCTCCTGGGATGGCATCTCTTGGTCTCCTTCTCTAGGATTGCCTTGACCCAGCTCTTGCATAAGAAATTTTCTGCATTGATGTGAGGTCTTGAGATAGAGATTTTTTATGCAGTTGGTAAGTGAAAGTTAAACTGTTATCTGTGTCACCTTTTTCTTTGATTGGTCATTGTAAAGCCAACCACAATGTAAAACCTAAGGAAAAGATAAGAATTTCTCAGTTACAGGAAGAGTGAAAAATAATCACTTATTAGGAATCTACATAAGATATATATATTATTTTGACTTATTGAACATTCATATTAGAAAGATCATTGGCTTTGGGGTCCCACAATCAGACCTGCATTAAAACACAGCCTCCATCACCCACTGGACATGGTATCATGGGGACAAAACTTAACTTTTCTAAGTTTGAGTTGAGCAAATGAGATAAGATACTGCATGTGAGAACATTATCTCTGCGATACGTCCAAGCATTTCAATGACTTTTTCACCCTAAAGATTTTTCCTTTTTTTGCTGGAGGAATTATTAGCTAATGGATACGGAGTTTCAGCTGGGGATGATATGGTAAGTTCTGGAGATGGATCATGGTGATGGTTGCACAATAATGTGAATGTACTTAATTTAATGACACTACACTATATGCCTAAAAATGGTAAACTTTACGTTATGTATAGTTTACCACAATTTAAAAAATAAAGCAAAGACAGACCAATAAACAAACAAACAACAGAAAAAGAAGATTCCACATCACTTTCTGAGGTGGGTCAAAATTGTGGGTAGGGAGGGGGAGAGAGGTGCACAGTCAGGAATGAGAGTATAGAGTTGATCTTATACCTGATCAGCCCAGTGAAAAGGTCCATTTTCTACTGCTTCAGCTGTCATATAGCTTCCTGCCCTGTAGTGCTTCTGCAAAGCAGGTTGAGGAAGAAGAAGAGAAAAACTCTCAGTCTATTTCCAACAGGCATCCTCTGCTACAGAATACTGGTTACAGAACTTTGTTGACAGAATCTTTGTATTTATACACACACACACACATACACACAGAGCCACTTTCCCTAAAATAGGGTCAGTGTGTTACTTTGATGTGTTACTGCCATAACTTAGTGATTTAAAATAATGCAAATTTTTCATCACATTGTCCTATGTGTCAGAGATCTGGGTTGCCTCAGCTGGTTTCTCTGTTCCAAGTTTCCCAAGGCCAAAATCAAGGTCTCAGCAAGGCCGTGTTCCTTCCTAAAGGCTCTGCAGATGAATCCGTCTCTAAGGTCATTTGGGTTGTTGGCCAAGTTCAGGTCAGGACTGAGAGTATTGTTTTCCTTTGCTGGCTGCCAGCCAGGCTGGTCTTTTGCTTCTAGAGCCAGATTAAATTTCTTCTCATACTTCTGGTGGACTTTCTCCAGCAACAGTGGATGGAGTTCCCCTGCTGGATTGAAGCTCTCTTATTGGCTTTTCCTCCTTCTACTTCTCCTTTTAAGTGCTCATTTAATTATATTGGGCCCATTCAGATAATTGAGGATGATCTCTCTATTTTGAGAACAACTGATTAGTGACCCTCATTACATCTGCAAAGACCTTTCACAGCAGCATGTAGATTACTGTTTGATGGGATAACCAAGGGACTGGAAGCTTAAGGGGCCATCTTCAGAATAGTTTTGCTTCCCACAGTTAGGATGGCTTCTAGAAAGCACCGCAGCATTAGCAAGACTTTACTGTGGTCAGCAGGGCCTCCTGCGCCCCGTGCTCCTGGAGAGAACACCCAGGCTTCGGTGATGAGCTCAGACACCGGCTTTCCTTTTCTTTATTCTGAATTATTTTCAGCAGAGATACATTTGTTTGCTTTATTGCTGGCTGTTTTCTATTAGGGGCACTCTGATACATGGGGCATCCATGAAATAATCTTGCAACTTAAAGGGGTAGGGTTGGAGGGCTGAACTGTTGCTGAACTAGAAGGTCTTTTGTGCCCTCTATGCATTTGGTCATGCCTGCCCATCAACACTGCTCTCTAGGTCTAAGGGAGATGGGGGAGGAATTGCATCACTCTTCCTTCCCACAGATGGGAACACTAGGCTTTTGATATACTAAGGAAATAGCAAACATACATACACACAACACTACACAAATAGACACACAAATCTCCCCCCCCAAAAATCTCTGAACCAGCCGAGTGAAAAAATCTTATTTACTATTTACTAAGTATCCTATTTACTATTTTCTCCCAAAAAAGTGTATGTGTGTGGCAGGGGAGGAGGGTACCTACTTACTTTTATCATGTATACAACTGAAAAAGGACTTTCTAGTGGTCCTTTCCCTCAGAAAGAAAGTCTCTTCCAGGAAGATTTCATAGCTCCACTACTTGAAAGAAAAGTAAGTACAACTTTTTTTAAATAAAAATTTAGAAAATAATTATTTTGCCTCACTGGGCAGGTAACCACACATTTGTTGAGCAGTGTGTGCCAGGCATAGCAGTGTGCGTAGTGTGTGTGAATAGTAGTGTGAGTAGTGTGTGCTATACATAGTGTGCCAAGCACTATGCTAAGTGATTTTTATGTGTTACTTCAGCTAAATTGCAAATTAAATATATGAGACCCGGTGAAATTTTAAGTGTTACCCAAATGTTATGTTCTCACCGAGGAATTTCCTGATCCCCTCTCCCATTTGAAATTCCACCAGCCCTACAACCCAGAGCACCCAAACTTTTCTGTACTTTGCATTTCTTTAAATAGTTTATATTAGCTTTGAATTGACTATAAGAGTTTTGTTACAATTTTGTTTATTGTCTGTCCTTACTCTAAAATACATGCTTTCTGAAGGAAGAGGTTTTGTGTTTTCTGTTTGCTGTTCAGGACAGTGCCTGGCAAATGTAGGTGCTTAATGAATAGCTTTTGAAAGACGAAATGAATAATCCTCACTACAATCATCCTTAGGGGCTTGGCTCTATTTTTATACATATTTTACAAATGTGGAAACTGAGGCTTAGCAAAATGAAGCAAGATACCTGGAGCCACCCAGTAGCAGGAGGCAGAACCTAGTCACATGATAGTGAAATGGTTATAGAGTTTGGAAAGCCCACCGCTGAGTATGTTAGCAGCAGTAGAGTCTAATAATCACTCACATGGACTCTGGAGCTAGTCTTCTTCAGTTCAATGCCCAGCTCTGCTGTTTGACCTTGGGCAAAGTACTTCACCTCTCAGCATCACCCTTCCCCATCTGACAGTGGGAGATGATAGTAATGGTGCAATTACACCATAGGGTGTCTATGAGGATTAAATAAATTAATACAGGGACAGTGCTTAGCACAGTGTAGGAAGTGCTATTATAAATATTACGATTATTATATTTTATTTTTTCTTTAACTTGGAACTTACACGCACCTGGCTGTCAACCTCCGCTTCTACACAGTGGTGTTTTGCATTTTCCAAATGTGTCCAAACATTGACAATGTATTTGTTTACACATATATTTAGCTAATGTGTGTGGGTGTGTATGAAATTACCCATTATGCAAATGGCTTTGGTTTAGTAAGCAGAATATGCCTAGATACAGTTAATGGAAAATTGTTTTGTGCAACTTGGAAAACAGAAGAATCACAAAAGAATCCTCTGGAGAGACAATCTGATGAAGGTGTAACCAATACATTTGCAAATTTTTGTTTTTAAATAATAACCAGCCACTAATGGCCCAGAGCAGAACATTGATTTATCTGCAGCAAGGTGGGCTGTGTTTCTCTGCCACGTTGCCAGCTGTCGTCTTGGGTATTAAGCTGCCTTTTTGCAACCCAAGATCTGTCAATCCAGCTTTCAAGGAGGAAGCTTCAAAATAGCAAGGAGGCGTTGTAATTTTCATGGATGGGATCTGGAAGCTTTTTTGTGCTTTGTTTGGTAGGCACCCTTTACGTTTTGCTGAGCTAGAATCTTGCCCGTTATGCATTGTGCAGTCAAATGCCTTGGCAGTCCGGTGAGGCTCTGAAACTCTTTCAGAGAGGAGGCTCTTGGAGTTGGTCCTTCCTCAGGTGCCCTCTGATGCCTCGGGCAGACGTGCCTTTGATCTCTGCAAATCTCCCCCCAGTCTGGACATACTGGCTCCTCCATGCTGGCTGAGAACAGACAGCATTATCCAGTGTAAGTAGATCTAGTGGAACAAATCCCTGAGGAAACTTTTTAAAAAATGCGTACAAGGCAATATCAAAACCAAATCTTTCCCCAGAATCTTCTTTTTCCAAGAAACTACACTTGCTTGGTATACAGATGTCAGAGGACATTCTTAGTTAAGCCTAAATGGAAAAATCTTCCATCCATTTGTTCATTCATTCCTTCATTTACTTATGCATTCTACATTATTTATCGTGGACCCACTGCCAGGTATTTTGCTAGGCAGCAGAGCGGCAAGATAAGCATATAGCTATTAACTATGACAAAAATACTTTCATCATTATTTTCTTTATGAAAGCTGAGATTTAAAAGCAGACTCCCAAAAGAGGCCTCACGTCTCTATTCAGCAAACCCACATTAAGCACATATCCAACACACCCACGTCAACCCACATTTTGCTGGAAGTTGTGCTAAACATTAGGAGTATATGGATGTGATCCCCAAATCTTAATGAGAGGAGAGATTTATACCAACATAGACATAGTGTACATATTTAAAGCTATCTTCTAATGAGTCCATTGCAATTCTAAGGTGCCCCCTCCCTCAGATGTCCAACCTTAATCCCCAGGACTGTGAATAAGATGTGATTTCACACTCGTGGTTATGTCACATTTCATGGCAAAAGGGATGTTGCAGGTATAGTTAAGGATACTAAAGAGTTGACTTTGATTATCCTGTTGGACCCTAAACTTACCACTTTAAAAGAAGAATTTCTCTATCTGGGAGCAGAAGAGGAAGTCACAGGGGAAGGCTTTGATCTAAGCAAAGTTTTCTGTTGCTGAGATGGAGAGAATCATGGAGCGAGGACCTAAGAGCAGTCTCTAGATGCTGAGGGTGGTACATAGCTGTCAGCCAGCAAGAAAACAGGGACCTCAATCCTGCAACCCAAGGAATTAAATGCTTCCAACAGCCTACATTGAGCTTTGAAGCAGCTCCTTTCCCAGAGTCACCAGAGAAGAACCCAGCCCCCTTGAAGGTTGGACATCAGCCTTGTGATTCTCTAAACAAAGAACCTGGTTGAACCTGTCTGGACTTCTGACCTTCAGACTGTGAGACTACAAATAGGAGTTCTTTTAAGCTGCTAAATTTCTTGTTATTTATTGTGCAACAATAAAAAAATGAATATATCGTCTTTGGTTATTCTATATTTTTGTAGATAGTTTGTAGTTAAGATGTCCTAAAACTTGAATGGATGCTGAGAGACCTACGTGGTTCTTTAAATTGATAATAAAATGACCACCTTACATATTTACAACCCCATTTACAAAGTGCTTTTGCATACAATTTTCTTGTTTGATTTTCACAGCTTTTGAGGAATCTGTATCTCCAGTTAAAGATGAAGAAACTGAGGACGGATGTACTGTGATATACGGTAGGAGTGGGATTTGAATTCAGGCCCTGGCACTCCCATTGGACTTGGGATCATCAGAAAACTGGCAGGTTACCCCACATACAGGCTATTTTTCTATCTTGGTTTCTCTTTGTCATTTCTAACATCATCATCATTGTCATCGGTGCTGAGGACATTCTTTTTCTCCTCCTTGTTTAATAAATGCCCATAAACTGAATAATGGTAGCTAAAATAAATTTTTTTAAAAGTCAAAACATTCATTGAATACCTATTATGCATCATGAAACTTGCCATTCAACAGGGCAAATAAAATGACAAGTGTTCTCTTGGTTATGTACCATGGCACTAGATCTTAGAAATCCACCAAGAGTGTGCTCTTCCAATGCCTATGAAATACATAAAAGAAATAGAAATAGACTCTTTCCTGTGGCTAGTTTGCACAGTGAGATAATCCAGCAATCTTCTATGCCCCTCTATAATTTGTTTAAAATATATGTATAATATGGTTTGTTTTTCTCTGTGAAAAAGTTGTTTTGGGAATTATTTATATTTCCAGATTGTCTAGAAATTGGTTAGGGCAGTTTAACTTGTGTTGGAGAGATTAGAATCTGACAGAGCATAAGATACATATTCTCGTGTGTAATCCTACCAGTTTCCTCCCACCCTACCACCCCTTAAGCATGATGGAACAGTGACAGGACTTGGGACAACCAACAAAACCACACTCCCTCTTCCGCACATCTGCCTTGTGTCCCTTTGAGTCAATCCAGCTGCCCAAGGAGCCTGTCAGATTGAAACCAAAAGCCAAGCCATTCCTGACATAGAGCAGAACACCCACTTCCCTGAGCCATGCTTCCTTGTTGTGTTTCCCTTTTGTCCTCAATCTCTTTCACTCTCTTTTTTTTTTTTAATTTTCTTTCTAGGAGTCTTGAAGTATAGAAGGAAATAAAGTGCAAGAGTAGATTAAATTTGAAATTTGGCTTGAGCAGCTGTTCTGCCATCATCAATTTAATCAGACAATTTGGGATTAATGTGGGAGGGCCTAACCCATCTTTTGGTTTCTGTTGCAATCTGCCCCTATTCAAACTGTTTTCATGGGAATAGAATCACGTGGGTGTGACATCCCCTCCCCTCCAGAATATCCTAGGCATAGATGATGCCTAAGGAGTTATGGGAGGGCCTGAGAAAGGACGTTTTCTGACCAGGGTCATTTCTGGAAACCCTGCTTATGAGCGGTTTAGGGGCTGGTAACTGTTGAGGTTTGTCTTGAAGCCACGTTGTCATGTGAGGCCCACTGCTTGCATTTAGATGACAGCGATATGTGGGGTCAGTGAGGGATAACTGCCCCTTCACACCCCCAGCTTAGCCATCACTCTGCCCATCATGGTTGATAAGCCATCGTCTCCTTGTCCATATATCTGAGGACACTCTCAGTGTGTGGTTCCCACAGCTGCTTTTTTGAGCCAGTTGGAAGGGACATGGAGCCAGTAACTTTCTTTCTATTTGGTTGATGAGAAAAGCAAGGCCAGTTAACCAGAGACTCCTAGTTACAGAAGAAATCAATGATGGACACAGAGAGAGAACTGAAGGGTTCTCAGTGTTTGGTATGCATGTGATGAGGAAAAAAAAGCCCAAATTAAAAAAAAAATCCATTACGTCTATTTCTCTTCTATCAAGAACAGATTTTAAAAAAATCAAAGTCCCATCTGCTCTGTGTCAACATTAGAGATCGTACATTGTGTTTTATCAAAGGCAGGTTTGCCATGGCGGTGGGGGTTGTATTTTTGAAACGTGCTCCGAAACCCAGAGCAGCTAAAAACAGAGCTCGGCACTTCTAGGCCCTCTTCTGCTGCCTGTGTTCGTGTTCCTCCAGCACTTGATGTTTTTAATTGATTTGTTTGACCAGAGGTCCCTGGAAAAAGACAAGCAGGTAAGGGTAGCCACCTGGGCCTCTGGGACAAACACGGGGAAGGGCTCAAGGCTTTCAGCACAACAGGATAGTTTTCTTGAGAGAATCTGTCCTCTGAGTACACAGCAATGGCCACTTGCCCTGCAATCTCAGGCATTCATATTCAAGGGCCATTGCTAAATCTGTTTACGAGCTATGCTGGGGTAGAGAGCCAGTTCTGGAGCCTCCTTTTTGTTCTCCTTCATTTGCTCTGCAAGGTCACCCTCCGTATCGACCCATCAGCTGGTAAGCACAGGCAGACTTTCTGCTAATTGCTTGGCTTCCAGGCCAGAAGAGAAAACGGTAGACAAAGCCACCTACCATGCACTCTGGCTGCTCTCCCTCCCTGCCATGACCAGTGTTTCCAATGTCCCTCCCACGCCGCTCTAGTTACTCTAAGGATAAAACATGGTGCTATGCTATGCTGTAAAGAAAAAGACTCCCATGTCATTCACAGCCTTCAACAGCTGTTGCTTTCTGAATGCATATTGCTGCCAGCGGGATCATACTGCTGCTCATACTGCTGATCCGGAACAACCATGCCAGCCTCTTCTTGAACCAGAGGTAGTCAAACTTGTCCTGAAGGAGATCTCCTTTCAGGGAAGAGTCATCGAATGACTCCTTCAGTTGCATAAATTTAAAATGAACAGGTATCCATAAGGAGTAGCAGTGATTGAGAAAGGTGCAACCTTGGTCAAGCTGTTAATCACTCAGATGACTGATGTGCAAAGGATCCCTGCGGAGAAGAAGGAGGACCAGTCTGCAATAAGAGTCCAAGGACAAAAAAGCTAGGAAGATGGGCCAGGAGAGAGACCAGGGTGGTCTAGCCGAAGCCTAGTGATAAAAAAATTAAAAAGACCCCCAAAATAGTAGCTTAGGTAGGTGGCCCAGGCTCACAGAAGCACTCTTAAGTAGAGGGAGATGGGAGGAGTGGGTTTTGACAAAGTAGTAGCTGAAGCTGCGCCCGGGCACACTGGGTAACCTTTGGAGCCAAGCAGCTGAGCTTGTAGCTCAACATGGGGCTTCTCTGTGCTCTGACCAATGACTTAGACCAAAAAGGTCATCTCAGTAGCAGTGGACATGCATCAACCATCAAGTTATGCAGGGCACAATATGACAGCAAGAAGAAATGACAGTTGACAGATTAAACCGCAATTTTTCTTTTCTTGCAATTTAGAAGCAGAAGCAAAACTACCTCTCCCCTGCTGTTCCTTTTAGATGGAATGGACATGCTGATACACTTCTACAGCAATTGCTGGGGAGACCTCAAGTCTTTGTCTTTTTGCTAATAGGCTACGTGAATATTCTTCTGATTATTTGGAAAAATGAAAGAGCTGTAACCTTATTTGGAAGTCACATTGAAGCAGGCATATTTTATAGTTTCACCTCACATACTCTGAGCTTGAAAGTGAAATTTATAGCTGCATTTTAAGAGTTATTTTAGGAATAAAAACACCATCATTTGCCTTTTCTAATTGAAATCTCATCTTCCCTATCCCCAAAATATTTTGTACTTGAGAAAGTATATTCTGAGATATTTCTGACCCCAAAGGGAATAGGTATGAAAATCGGAGTGAGTCACGTCTTTTAAGGACATTTTTGGGGATTGATTCCAAAAGCCTCCTTGTCATCTAAAGAATTTACTGACCATTGCTACATTCCTGGAATGCCCCAAGAGACTTAAGGTGGAGACCCTCCACCAGAGATCACAGTTCTCATGGCAGAGCCAAGACCCAGTCTTCTGGGAGGAAAATCGCTGTGGGGATTAAAGGGACCCTCATTAAGTTTGCATTAGTGAAAGTGATTTAACTTGAAGTTATATTAAATCAGGCCACCACTGCTAAATGGGTGTAATGGAATGTTCCTCCGTGCCACTTTATGGCATTGGTGGAGGTAGGGGATGGATAGGGCGGTGCAGAGCTGAATAGTCCTCATTTCATTGTATCATCAATGAACTCTTGGTGTGTTCATGTTGGAACTAAGGTGGCAGTGGGCTTGCTGTGGTTCGGTAAATGTTTTCTGTGAGCTATAATTATTGGTTCTTCAGGAGAACAATGCCCTTTGTAATTATGATTTTCAATCCCTAGTGCTTAGTATTAAGTGTCTATCAAATGAAGGAAAGAATGAATGAATATTGATTATGCAGTCAGGAGGCCTGGGTTTCAATCCAAGCTACATCTTATTGACTTTAGCTACTCTGATGTCATTACTCCGATAATGAGTCTTAACTTTTTTTGTCTTCCTCGATTATGATGATCTATTTTACGTTATCAGTTTCTCCAGACTAGCCTTCTTAAGAAGAGTTATATGCATGTCTTGTTTGGCTCAATAGCTTAATGTTCAACAAGTGGCCACATTTGTTACCATTCAGGGTAAGAACGTGGACTCTGGGGCTAGATTGCCTGGGACTGCATCTTGATTCCTCGATTTCCTAGCTGTGTGATCTCAGGCAAACTCTCTGTGTCTCAAAATAAAACTAGATAATGTTATCATACCATATAGAGTTGTATGGGAATTAAATGACAAATACATGTAAAATGCTTGGGACAGTGATACATGCTCAGCAAATATTAACAATGACTATTTTCCTTATTATCATTGTTGATAATATACATTTGTCAATAAAAACACAAATGCTTTATCTCCTTGAACCTGTTTTCTTATCTATAATATAGGGGCTATAATGTAATAACAATAATACCCTGAAGGGCTGTTGTGAGTATCAAATGAGTCAAAATGAAACAAAAAGAATCAAAATGTCTTTTGGAACACCGTCAAGGAGATTGCAACTCTCCGGTACCATTATTTCTAATATTAACTGCAGCACAGAAAGAAGTGATTTGCTCATATTTCCATGGTATGGATGAGGCAGGACTGGGCTCGAATATTCTTGGCTCTTCTCTGAGTGCCCGAAGTACTGCTTAGCTGTGATGTAAAGTGCTAAGGGCCTCTGGGATTACGGTGCTTTTTTCAGTATTTACACCAAGGTACAGCCACAGGTCCTTCAGCAAAGCACTGGTTTTACTGTCCTCATCCTTGCCCCGCTTACCCAAATGTCTGACAACTTTCAGAGCCGCCCTGGTCTTTGAGATGCTAGATATGAATAGTCAACTTTTTATTTGCAGACTGGATGTTCTATGCATAGATTTTATCAGGTGCTATTGAGAAGCCAGAAAAGCTAGACAAAAGCATAGACCAGGAGCCAGAACACATGAAATGAAGGCATCATATTTACCATTAACAAATCCTGATGCCCTGGACAAGCCCGTGGATATTATTTGGGATTTCATTTCCATATCTACAAAGTAAAAGCAGTTAGATTATTCCCAAGACTCCTGCCTTAGGAATCATGAGTCCTTTGTTCTTCTGGTGCCTCTGCCATTCTCGTGCACCGTGACTTTGACTTTGGTCCAATCGCAGCTTCTCTTTGATCCATAGTGTCCTCATTTGCTCAGAGTTATTTCCCTCCTACTATGTCAGTCACTGCTCCATTTAATCACAACACTCACACACACACTCACACAGACGTACGCACACACTAGTGTCAATGCTCGTTGTGTGCAAAGACCTATAGCTCAGCGCTTGGTGTGCATTTTTTAATGTAACCTTTATAACAACTTAATGAGGAAGCTATTTTTGTCCTAATTTTACAGATGGGAGAACTGTGAAGACTAGAGAGCATAACCGCATTACCCAGTGATCACCACTAGTCAGTGGTACAGCCAGGTTCCCGATACAGTTAATCTGATTCTACATAACCGTCATGCTGTATGCTCACTTAAAGAACTTTTCCCTTATCTGCATCATATCTCCCCAGGAGTAACCTCAATTCTTTTTTATTAAAGTTACTCAACTAGTGGACATGTGAGGAATGTTGATTCATACAGTGCCTAGATTTTAACCTGAGATGTACCACGAGATAGCTGGGTCCACAACGAGTTAGAAGACTGTCCTTGTTCAGTGGAGATGCTGCCACTGAATCCAGCAGCTGCCCGAAGGGTTCTGTCCTTTTCTTTGTTGACATTTTAAACAACAGCATGAATGAGGGCAAGAACTGGGCAAATTCACCGTGACATGATTTTGGAAGGGCTGACAAAGAGACCCAGTGACAGAATCAAAATGGGAAAAGGTGTGACCTGCTAAGCACTTTATATGCATTAGCGCTTTCTAAACTTCACAACTCTGAGTAGGACTGATTATCTCCATTTTATGCATGAAGAGACTCAAGCTTAGGCAGGCGACCATTCAAAGATGACACAGCCTGTGAGTTGCTACCCCCCAACCCCAAATAAACATTTTTTAAAATTCTGAATAATTTTATGTTTATAGAAAAGATGCAAAGATGCACAGCATCCTGGCATTCTGGTAAAATCCTCACTCAGTTTGCTCTATTATTAGCATCTTATGTTATGGTAGTAGACTTGTTATCATTTACTAAACTCCAGCTTTTATCTGTATTTTTTTTTAATTTCAGCATATTATAGGGGTACAGATGTTTAGGTTATGTATGTTGCCCTTGCCCCCTACCCCAAGTCCGAGTTTTATCTGGATTTTAATACCCTTTTTTTCCATTAATGCTCTTATGTTAGTTTTTTACGCCTGCCACAGTGAAATACCACAGATTAGGTGGCTTAAAACAGCAGAAATTGATTCTCTCACAGTTCTTGAGGCCAGAAGTCCAAAATTAAGGTGTCCATGCTACTTTTAAAGGCCCTAGAGAAGAATTTCGCATTTTCTCTTCTGGCTCCTGGTGGCTGTCAGTAATCCTCGTGTTCCTTGGCTTATGGACACGTCATTCCAATCACTACTTCCAGCTTCCCTTGGTGTTCTTCCCTGTGCTGTGTCCCTGTGTACAAATTTCCCTCTTCTT
>CAUYSK010099373.1:0-60417 GCA_963575035.1 Avahi laniger
TGGTATATGTATACCATGGAGTACTATTCAGCTTTAAGAAACAATGGTGACATAGCACCTCTTATATACTCCTGGAAAGCACTGGACCACATTTTACTAAGCGAGGTATCCCAAGAATGGAAAAACAAGAACCACATGTACTCACCATCAAATTGGTATTAACTGATCAACACATAAGTGCACATGTAAGAATAACATCTATTGGATGTTGGGCAGGGGGGAGGGGGGAGGGGACGGGTATATGCATACACAAAGAGTGCAATGCGCACCACCCGAAGGATGGACATATTTGAAACTCAGACTTGGGGGAGGGGGGCGAGGGCAACATATGTAACCTAAATATCTATATCCCCATAATATCCTGAAATAAAAAAAAAATAAGCCTCTTCTAGCTCTGATATTCTAAGTTTCTCTCTACATTGTGGACCTCACATAATCACACCAACTGTAATTCAGGTAAAACCAAAATAAAAATAAAAACCTGGAGTATTCTTGTATTATGTAGAAATAGCATAGTAAGAACTTAACATGTTAAATCCAAAGCATTAACAGTTACTGATTTGCACAGATTCTTCTAACTGTGTGCATGCTCCTCTGCTCATGTCATAAAGTACCCTCAGGCCCTTTTTCTTTCCGTAGCTCCAGGACTCCCATTTGCGAGGTACCCTTGTGTATCTGCAGTAGTAAGCCTGCAGCCGGCAGGAACGCAAGAGTCAAATGGCAGATTCACTTTGCCCTTGGGTTTTCACAGGAGTAAACTCTTTTCTGTGCCACTGCCCCTCTTTCATGGGCTGACACTCCCTTCCCCAAATCACCAGCATGCCAGAGCCACCATACTGTCACTCTTGCCATATTGTCATCTAGCTATCCAAAGTCCCCTGCTTCAAAATCCCATTAAGACCTGGCCTCCTCCACAGTACCCTTATGCTCCAAAATTACCTCTCATTCTTCCTCTTTCTATTCTTATTGAAACTTCCATTTTCTTAATGCTCTCTGCAGGTTGTTGAAAAAGGATATTTCTGGTTAATCCTGAAATGAAATAATGGAGGCAATCTTTACTTAAAATTCCTGATGCATTATGTAGTAAATGTTCTGTTTTCCTGATCCAACATCCTTCTATAAATTAATGCCTTTGTGCCTTCATGTATGTGTTAAGTTTACCTTATTTTTTGCAAATACTTTAACTCAGTGCTGGTTTCTGGATTTCAAGACTTTGTGAGGTAGTGAACCAAGATACGAGAATGAGAGCCCCATTCAGGGTGGAGGAATGTGTCTAAGTGCAGACAACTCAGGAAGTGTGCCTTCGAACTGAAAGAAACTGGTTATTTTTCACAAGGTCGTTGAATCAGTCAAGACTCAGTTATCTATTCATCTATCAACTCTTATCATGTGCTTATTATGTGCCAAACACTGAGCTAAGGTACAGGAAATTTAAAAGCAAAAATGAATAAGGAATACTATTAACCTTCATGAAATCTATAATGTAAGCGGAAAGATAATAAATAGCTTATTACAATTCTTTGTGATAACTGTTTTAGTAAGATGAGAGGGCAATTTGGTGAAAAAATGAGCTTAGATACAGACCGATCTGAACTTGAACACTGTATCCACCACTTGCCAGCTGTGTAAGCCCCAGCAAGTCACCTAACTTCCCTGAGCTTTAGCTTCTTTATCTCAAAAATTCAGAAAATACACATATAGACTTTGCAGGATTGTTTAGAGAAAACACAAATGAAGAATTGATCCTGGTACCAGGGTGCTTGTCATTGAAGACATTGAATACTTGGCAACTATTATCATTTTATTATTACAAAGATAAGCCTAGATTGTATTACATATAAACACAGAAATGATTCAGAATTCATAAATCCAGGGATATTTCCATAAATCTACAATGGCTTGAAAGAACAGGAATAAATTTTGTAAAAGAATGGAGAGAAGAGAGTAAGGGTTGTAACGATTGCCAGGCAAAGAGGGCAGCCAGAGGCACAGAAAAATATAATAGTTCTAGGACTGACAGTGGGTCTGTGTGGCTTCAGCAGAGGACCAGGAAACTGACTGGTGAGGTTAGAGACCAGATCACAGAAGGACTTACCCACAGTGACTTTATATCTATGTCACTTTTGGCCTGGGATAGGCCAGATTTATGCCTCGTCTCCAATGTAATTATTAATAGTACAAATGGATATTCTTTAGCTTCAATGACATATCCTATTATCACCCTACTTACATGTCAAGTTGAGAAATTTTAGTCTAACCTGAAAGTTATGAAGAATTCCTAAAGAAAGTTTACTTTGGGAATGACATGATAAATTCTGGTTTTAAAGAGAATATTCTGGCAATTATGTGAGCAAGTGTGGAAAATGGGTTAGAGAGGGCAACCTGGAGGCAGGTAGAATGAGGAAGCAAAGTCAGTATAAGCTACACTTTCAGTTATATGGTCTGGATTGCAATTGGAGCTAGCATAGATCTTCCATCCATTTCCTACTCTGTGGCAAATTCAGCTCTAAACGTTTACGTGTATTATCCCATTTAAACCTCACCACACCACCACAAGATGGATATTATTTTGATACCTCTTTTTATATGAGAATACTGAGACATACAGAAGTCAAACTATTTTCTAGAGATCAGGAGGATCCAAATTCAATCCCACGGAATGAATCTTCCCCCAGATCCTATATCTGCAACCACTAAATTACACTTCAGTTACATATGACTTAACCAATGGCAGCTAATGTCAGGATCCTCAGCCTCGTACTTGCTGAGGTAAATATGAAGTCTAGTCTTCCTTTAAGCCCTCTATTTCTTTATTTTATCCTAGAATTCCCAAAGAATTATTATTCATTGATTATTTTGGTGGGAGGGGGGTATTACTCACCCATCAAACTGAAATGCAAATAAATCCCCCAGACCTGTAATAGAGTAGAAATGTGCTACCTAGATTCAGGCTTCTCAAAAACTAACAATCTCTCTTTCATTCTTCCTATTCTGTCAAGATGACCACAGAAAAGACCAAGGCTTAAAGTTTCCAATCCTAATAGTTCTAATATCACCCATTAGCTGGGTGAAACAAGTTTAGTTTTAAAAAGAGCATTTGGACAACTTTTGCATATCTAAATATGAGACACGATTACTCACCACCACCATTCTTACACAAGGGGAAAATTTTCTATTCCATAATTAATCACCCAAGGATAATTAAAAGTGGCAACATTTATCCTTTTTGTGAAAAATGCGCCCTTACTATCATAGAATAGAGTGGCATTGGTACATTTCCAAAACTTTAGCTTGTGTAGTCCTATTCATGGTCACTTGAATACACAGAAAAGGGACACTGCTTCTGGCTTTGGAAACACAATGCCTAATCTGTGACGTTTGGCAAATAGAACTAAGAAGACTAAGAACTGGTTGCACGTGAGCGGTGGGTGAAAGGGAAAAGTCAAGGGTTATCCTCTAGTTTTTGTCTTGAGTAGTTAGTGATTTCATGCAATTCGTTAGGAAACATAGAGAAACTGTTGGACAGGAGATAATGAGTTCAATAAATATTTGCTGATATGAATAGATAATGAATGAATATAACAATTAAAGATAACATCACTGAAATGAAAAGATGATGGAGAAGTTAATTTAAAATGGAACCAGTTCAACCAATTATTTCAAGGTTACCTGATAAATCTGAAGCAAAAATGATTTGGATGTCTTCCATTAGCTGGGTGACAAGTGGGACAAATGGGAAGTGTAGACATATGTGCATGTGAGGGTAGAAACATACACATCATCCTAAAAATGCCTGAAAACTGATTAGTGAACACTTAGAGCATCTGCATGATTCTCTTTCATGTAAGATCTATTGTTATAATTTTAATCAGTTAAAAATATCAGTTGTTTGTTTTTAATATCCTGCATGATGCTGTGTTAGAAAAGCTGTTCCAGTCCTCTGTAAGTTTGATCTATACTCTCTTTGGCTCAATTGCTCAAGGTGTGTTAATGAACTATTGAAGACTGTTGTGAAAGTTTACCTGTTGTGAAAGTTTAATTGGATTTTTTTCTGTATTCCAAAAGATTAATAGATAGTTTAGATGATACAGATACTTTGTGAAATTGCTTCTAAAACATCTTCAATTTTTTTTTCCCCTGAATATCCGTCCTCAGCCAATGGCAGCATTTTTGCTGATACACTTATATCTGCTATCTTCGTCCCAAAGGTGATGAGGATTTCTGACAGATAAAGACACATCAGCAGCCATGCCAACTGACTGCCAACTTGGACATATGTACAGAGCAGAGAGCATGCTAAAGTTCCTTATGCAGAGAGCCAAGAGCCCACTGACATTCACCAATGACTGAAGAATGTGTCAATATCGCTACAGCATAGGCAAGTTTGGAGTGAGCCATGTTAAAGGTTCTGGAAAGGAGAAGATGACCACCTGGGTAGGGCACCACTCTGCTCTGTATACGTGCCTCATTTGGCATCCACTTTGCATGCATGCTGCTGGGCTTCCATCTGTCGAATCTCAACATAATGTCAGAGATAAAAACTGGAGACTCCATGGCTTCAAAATGCATTTTTCTGCTGGCTGCCTGATGGCTGTCTGGGGACATAAAAGTTAGAAAGCAATCCTTGCTGACTGACCCTCTTCTATGGTATGTACCTTTTAATTTTAACTCTGCAGAATGTCTATTTAATCTAACCAATACATTATATAACTTCAGAAAAAGCTTTGCATATTTAAAGGTACAAGTGGGAGAACATAGTCCATCATCTTATCATAGAATCAGATCACATATAAATTTGAGTTACATTTTGAAATATTTTCTCTTTTAGCCGTTGAATGTGTATTTAGAAAAAGATAGTATTAACTGAAATGCAACTTAGTATGTAGTATGTGTCTAAATTATAACTAAATCACAATATCTAAACTTTTCCAGAACAGATCTCAGACATTGAAAATATGTTTTCAATTGTATTTAATTAAAATTCCTCAAATTTATCTATTATATTAGTACCTTTGGTCCTTTATTAACTATATTTGTGTGTTTCATTAAAAGAACTAAATAATCAAAATATACATCAATAATTCTGGTCAATTTTATTTTTCCTTCTTTTGATTCTTATAATTCAAAAATGTTATTTTTCTTTGCAATATAATTATAAAAATTTCACCCTTATTTCAGGTGTAGACCAAAGGTATTTAAATGTATCTTTTTATGTATAAGGAATGATAAGAAGTTCAATCATAGCTTGAGAAACGTTGAAAAACCAAATGCCCTTTTGAAGAATGGCAGTGGACATCCCAGAATATCTTGACTAAGTTTGTACTGGTTAATTTTCTCCAGGGAAACACCACTTTATAGCACCATCTTTAGAACTTTATTGAAGCAAAGTTGCAAGCTCCGTAATGCTATTACATATTATGATTTTCTAACTTAATAGCTGACCTGCATCAATTACGTGTGTGTGTGTGTGTGTGTGTGTGTGTGTGTGAGAGACTGCTGATGGTGCTTTCTTGTTACTGAAAAATTATTTTAGATATTGTGGTCAGCCCATCCTAGAGTGACTCCAAATTAGTTATATTCTTATATAATTACCTCCTCCTGAGTGTAGGTGGAACCTATGAATGTAACTAATCAACAAAATATGGCAAAGGTGATGAGATACTACTAACATCATTATCTTACGTATATAAGGCTCCATCTTAGTAGACTGGAGTGAGAGAGATTTTTCCACTATCCTTGAAAAGGTAAACAGCCATGTTGTTATCTATCTATGAAGGAGGAACCAAGCCAGGACTAGCAGGTATTTTCCAGGAGCCTAGAGTAACCCCCAGCCAATAGCTAGCAAAAAAAAAAAAAAAGAAGAAGAAGAAAATGGGAACCTCAGTCTCACAGTCACAGGGAAGAGAATTCTGCCAACAACCTGAATTGCCTTGGAAGCAGATTCCTTCTCAGTCAAGTTTCCAAATGAGAATGTGGCCTAGCTAATACCTTGATTGCAGCCCCTTGTGAGCAACTGAGCAGAGTGCCCAGCTAACCTGAACTTGGACTCTTGACCTACAGACCATCAGATAGTAAATGTGTGTTGTTTTAAGCTGATAAATTGCAGTTAATTTATTTCACAGCAATAATAATAATAATTAGGTGAATCCTAATACAGTTTAAACACAATTCCCCAGAATTTATATCTCAACTGATAATCTGGTGTTGTATTAGTTTGCTAGGACTACTGTAACAAAGTATCACAAACTAGTGGCTTAAACAACAAAATTCAATTGTCACACTATTATGGAGGCTAGACTTTCGGCAGGGTCGATATTTACTAAGAGCTGTGAGAGAGAATGGGTTCTGTGCCTCTCTCCTAGCCTCTTGTGGTTTGCTGGCAATCTTTGGCATTCCTTGGCCTGTAGCTGCACCACCCTGATCTCTGCCTTCATGTTCACGTGGTGTTCTGTGTTCATGTCTGTGTCTAAATTTCCCTTCTCATAAGGACACCAGTAATATTGGCTTAGGGGCCTCCTCTACTGCGGTATGACCTCATCTTAACTAGTTACATCCGCAACAATCACATTTCTTAGTAAGTTCACATTCTAAGGTACTGGGGGTTAGGACTTCAATATGTGAATATGAAGAGAAAAAGATTCAACCTGTAATAGGTATTTAGCTCTTCCTATAAAAGGAACTTCTAAGAAAGGAAAAAACTGGCATTTTAACTTAAGGTATTAATTTTTTAAAATAATAAGCTCCCCTTTCACCGCTTGCTTTGCCTGTCATAGTTAGAAGAGAGTGGGGACCAAAAGCATTCACGTATCCATTAATTTTTTAATGTATTTCTTTGAATACTTGGATTTTACAGTGACAGGAGCCATGAAAATACATCATTCTGTTAAAAAGTTATGGTATCAGCTTCCTTCATTAAAATACAGGAGAAGTACTTATCTTGGCTCATATAATTTGGTACCCCAAAGTATGCAACTACTTTGAAAACTTTTTGAACTACCAATATTTCCTTAGGAGTAACTTATTCTACATTATATTTTTAGAACAGAAAGTTTAAAAATGCATTTCATATCACCTAAACTTAAAGACAGTGTATATTTCCAAATGATGAAGATTATTTAAATTGCAAAGTGAATCTTTTGGCTATTAACAAATAAGCACCTGCTACCTGTCAGGTGCTCTAGGAAGCAGTTCACACACATCACTTCATTGTATCTTTTTTTTTTTTTTTTCTGAGACAGAATCTCACTGTGTTGCCTGGGCTAGAGTGCCATGGTGTCAGCCTAGCTCACAGCAACCTCAAACTCCTGGGCTCAAGCTATCCTCCTGCCTCAGCCTCCCAAGTAGCTGGGACTACAGGCATGTGCCACCATATCCGGCTAATTTTTTCTATATATTTTTAGTTGTTCAATTAATTTCTTTCTAATTTTAGTAGAGACGGGGTCTAGCTCTTGCTCAGGCTGGTTTCAAACTCCTGAGCTCAAAACGATCCACCCACCTCGGCCTCTCAGAGAGCTAGGATTACAGGTGTGAGCCACCGCGCCCGGCCACTTCATTGTATCTTTACAGCAACTATATGAAGTGGATGATAACACCTTCATTTTATAAATGAGGAAACGGAGGAAAAGAGAATAAGCAATGTGTCCAAAGTCACACAGTTAGAGAATGTTAGGTCTGAAATTCTAATCAGATGCACTCTCATTTCAAAGAGATACTCTGTCTTGCTGCCTCACAATAATGCAAGATTTATATATTTTACAAAATGTGGGTTCAAAAATTCTGAGGCCAAGGCTGGGTGCAGTGGCTCACGCCTGTAATCCTAGCACTCTGGGAGGTGGGGAGATCGCTTGAGCTCAGGAGTTTGAGACCAGCCTGAGCAAGAGCAAGATCCCATCTCTATTAAAAATAGAAAAATTAGCTGGTTGTCATGGTGTGCGCCTGTAGTCCCAGCTACTCCGGAGGCGGAGGTAGGAGGATTGCTTGAGCCCAGGAGTTTGAGGTTGCTGTGAGCTAGGCTGATGCCACAGCACTCTACTCAGGGCAACAAAGTGATACTCAGTCTCAAAAAAAAAATTTGGGGGCCAGTATTACCCACCATCACTTCATTATACAGGTAAATAATTATTATTAACGCACTCATGATTTCATTTAGAGATTACTTTAAGTAGCACCATTAAATGCAAGGAGAAAGCAGACAGGAGCTGACAGGAAGGCAGTGCTGGTCTTAGCCATCTTCCCATGTCTTTTCTCAGACAGCAGTCCAGACTTTCAAATTATCACCCTGAAGTAGAGCCCATAAGTTGGATGACTATTAGGTACATCAATGTTATTGTACACAAAAAAGTCGTTAAGGAGTTAACATGACACTAAAATAAAAGGTAGAATGCTATATTTATAGATAGCTGGCCCATATACTTCAAGAGCTTCTATTCTGATATTCTATTTACCAATTTCACACTATTAGCTTCTTTTCCCTAGTTGCCTTCTGTGTATCAATAATTATTGCTTGATCTCAGATTTGAACAATTTTGGTTGTGTTTGAGGCACTCACCTTAAAACACACTACACATTATCAGAGATACTCAACTCATGCTCCCAAACTGTAGAAATATTAATATTTATACACATTACCAGAAGCTAGTTACTTGGGAAGGTTTCCACAATTCTGTGTCTATAGCCCAGTAATCAAATGATCAGATCTGTTTTCTTCATCATCACAGCATGACCTGATGAGTAGCAATCTTTCCCTCTCTGTTGCCCAGCTTAGGCTGTGATTAATTTGATTGATTTCAAACCTGTTGTGTATTTCCTCTGTGCCCTGTCTGCCTATTGGCACAATATGATTTCAGTAGTTGCATTATTTCCATTTTATCTCACATACTTGAATTTCAGGCCACTTAATTCCGATATGTAAATTTCCGTAATATTAACTGCAAGTGAACATTTTAAGCCAAGAGGCCTAGTATTTTTGGGTTTTTTGTTGTTGTTTGTTTTTTGGTAAGACTATGTTACTACTCCTAAATTACCATAAGGCATGTTAACAAAAAGATATTACAAATAACAGCATAAAATGACAGGGAATTTAAATGATGTTTGGGAATTTAAAATCCATGCATTTGACTCTACCATATGTTATATCATGTTTTATTTTAATATCACTCCTGATCCTCAATGAATAGGACTAAAAATGGGGCGATTTTCTCTGATTACATTTACAAATTAAAATATTACATGAATTTAAGGAAAATCTGTTCATTTAAAAAACATTTATTTAGTACCTATCATATGACAGTTATTCTTGAAAGAGCAGGTGAAGAAATAGATATCATAGTTACAAACTTTACTGTTAAAGAACATCATCTAGCAAGAAGAAAATTACTAACTTCCCTCCAATCTCTCTGCACTACATTTAGCAGTATATTTGGATGCCTTGCTTGTTTCTTAGGATTACTGCTTCTTTTATGTATCTTTTTATCAATATCTAAAGATTATTGATTCTTTTTTATTATTTTTAGTCAATGAAACAATCTAGGTCAGGTTTGCATTAGGCTTAACATTAATAATCACTGTGTTCTCACAGCTTTAAAATTCAGCTGCTGAATATAAACTTTTAGGAAAATAAGACACTTCTTCAAAAATAGAATGCTTAAAATTTTACCCCCGGTAGTGAGAAGAGAGGTTCATACCTCAATATTTTCTCTATCAAATGAAGGAACATTATTATTTCATCCCTATTTCATTAACTATTTTTGATTTCAATTTGATAGCACTTTGGAATATTCTTCTGAGGGCTAGTTGCTAGATACACTCTTGGTTTAACACTTTTAAAGAAGTCCTGGTGATGGCAGGTAACTGATTTGTAGGTACAGCTGACTTGTCACCTTTCTCTTCTGCCTGCTCCCTCATTCTGAATTTTTTCCTCTAAACTTTAAGAGAAATGTGTGTTTATGAAAAATACCTAAAAGTTTACAAAATATGCATTATACAAATTATATGGTTTTTTTTCTAGTAAGTATCATTTTAATGCCTTTTATTCTACTTCTTGATCTGAATCTTATTTCATAATTATATTCTCATATTTTTTCATATTCGTTAAATATTTGATCATTGTTTTCTATTATTTTTCTCTGTAATTTAACATTTATATGTAATTGGCAACATAGAACAATAATGATTGAAAATTTATGATTTTAAAGATAAATGTTAACTAACCATTTACTTTAAAAATGTATACCTTTCAAATAGATGAATTTACATTTAACGAGATGAACTCATTTCGATTTTCATTACTTTAGGCATCTTACTCAGACTGTATACTTGCTGCAAAGTAAGTTGTTTTTATTTTGAATGTTTATTTTTTGTGACCTTTTATGTATAGCTGTGAAACTGTCATTTGAGTCTATTGCAACCAGCTGTAGTAAACAGAAACGATACAATAACATTAAATGCAGATGTTCAAATTTTACAA
This sequence comes from Avahi laniger, assembly GCA_963575035.1. Taxonomy (NCBI): domain Eukaryota; kingdom Metazoa; phylum Chordata; class Mammalia; order Primates; family Indriidae; genus Avahi; species Avahi laniger. The sequence goes on from CAUYSK010099373.1 coordinate 10,466, forward strand.
AATGAGTGAATGACAATTGAGGATGGAACAGTGAACATGATTAACTTAGTACAGAAACTAAAATACAAAGAATAATAGTGTTATCCTTCTGTGTCATTCAAAACTGCACAATATATTGACTTAGATCATCCCATTATTAGCCATGTAAGCATTACAGTGTTTTTCCTACAGAATACACACAATGTGATGCAATCAGCTCTTATATTCTCAGAAACAATAGTCATAGAGTCCCCATATTATGTTTTGTGTTGACAAAGTGCTATTCTTGTTTGTATCTTGATTTAAAAATGCTTCCCTTCTTCCTCAGATGTCTTCAAACCACAAAAAATAAAACAGCAACCGAAGAATACAGTAGCAAATATTAAAATAATTTACTTTTAGCCCTAAAAATTGACTAATAGAATCTCCTTTACTTTTTGCAATGTCATTTAAATTCAATAATTAAGTTTCTGATGTCATGAATGGAATTAGCAACTTGGAAACATTATGAATATCTCAACAACAGAGTAATTGCTATTTGCTTAGTGATATTGGGGTATTTCATTTTTTTAATTAAAAAACTAAGGAATTTAAAGTTTAAGGCTCCTTTTAAAGAATTGATACTAGCGTGCTTATGCGAATCACAACTACATGCACTCTATCTCAAGTTGTTTATTTATTTATTTTTAGCAAGAGCATAGATCTTTTTAAGAAAAAGTCTGAAGAAAGAGTTCTGAAGCCCACCAAAAAGTAATGTATGACTTCCCCCTGCTGGCTTAGCAGAATAATAAAACTAAGAAAACCCCTTGTGAGAGTTTCTTATATTCTAAAACACTAAAGTCCTATTAATTTAGAGAATCTAGGATACATATCTTTCAGAAGTTATAAAGCACTTACCAGTAGCAGAAACATCTGTTTATGTACCAAGTCAAAATTCATACACATTTCCACCTGTCCACATTCATACCCAATTGGATCCAAAAACACATTAACTTTTTAACCCAAAACCATACATAACACACATGACAGGCACATAGATACACACACAGACATGTGCAAAAATCCCTTTCTTACCTAATGTGATTTGGGGTATTTTGCTATCCTCTCCTTGGAATTCTACAATCCTCTGTAGTCCTTGCCAATCTGGGCTGGTTTCCATGTCCCATCTTCTGCCTACTACCTGTTGGACCTTGTAGCTAAGCATGTACCTGGAATCTCATGTGCAACCTTGCTACAGCAAAACTAGTTCAGAATTAAATTATATATTTTAAATCACTTAATTATTGTTGCATCTTATTAAAATTAAAAATAACTCAATGTGATGAACCAAAAATAATAGATGCATATTTTATATTACTTTGAATAAAATTTGCATATTAATCGACTAGTTGCTAAATGCCAAGAAATAACTTTTCTGTTACCTCCTCTCCCCCTGCTTCGCTGTGGGTGCCAAATAAAGATGACCCAAATTAGAAATATAAGACTTTGAGCTATATGTAAGAATTAATAACCCTGAATACAACACAGTTACGTGGACCTAATTCTTTCTGAGGTCTCTAAAAATGAATTTATCCTTTTTAGAACTGTTGAAGTTGTGCCCATACAACAAATGAGATCATACAGTTGGTGACTGAATCAAAGGATCTATTATCAATAAATAAAATTCTCCAAGGAGTTACCAAATCTGGATGTTGAGACAGTTAAAAACACCAGACCAAGTACTTTTCATTCTGTGACTGTTGTCCTGTTAAGTAAAATGACTAAACAATGAGCTAGTTAGCAGCTTAGTATCTGATCTTTCTATGATTAAGATTGCATTTTCTATCAACCTAGACCTAAAGTAAAAAATGTACTAGATGGTTACTGCTGTAGGTCGCATTGTGTCTCCTAAAAGACATCTTGAAGGCTGCTACCTATAAATGTGACCTTATTTGGAAATAGGGTCTTTGCAGATGTAATAAAGTTAAGATAAGGTCATAGAGTGGGCCCTAATCCAATGTAACTGGTGTCCTTAGGAGAAGAGGCACAGAGACACAGGGAAGAACGTTATGTGAAGATGGTGGCAGAGACTGGAGTGACGTGATGTTATTCCAATGCCAAGGACGGCTGGTACCTGCCAGGATGCTAGGAGAAAAGCATGGAACAGATTTTCCCTCAGATCCTCCAGTAGGAACCAATTTTGCCAAAGTCTTGTTTTCAGACATCTATCCTCCAGAACTGGAGAAAATAAATTTCTGTTGTGTTAAGCTACACAGTTCGTGGTATTTTGTTACAGCAGTCCTAAGAAACTAATATAGTTACTTAGTATAATATTTATTGAAAACCTACAGTGGGCCAGCACGCTAAATGGGTCTTCAAGCTCATAGCATGTAAGACTTTGATCTTTCCCTTCAGGACACCTCGGCAAATGGATGACAGACAAGTGAACCAACCATTACAATTAATCATAAAACTATCTTCAATAGGTATTATATAATCATGTAGGAATCTTAACCTAGTCTTGGGATGTCAGAGCAATATTCCCAGAGAATGTGACATCTCAGCTAAGATGTAAAGAATAAATAAGAATAAGCCAAGAAGCATTAGGGGCATGGTAGATAGGGATGGAGGGGTGCAGAAATGATGCAATAATTCTGAGTAGAAGCAATAGCCTGTGGAAAGTCTCCACAGCAAGAAAATGAGCCACATGAAGAGAGTGTTGAATTTCCAGGACCCCAATTCCATTCATTCACTGCAAAAATCATGTATATATTATTTTCAGCAAAACTTATTAGGAGGTAAGCAAGATTTCTTTTTCTTTACATGCTCTTACTTAATAAGATAGTCTCCCAATAACAAGATGTAATTTCCCTACAAAAGAACTTCTCAGAATAACATATTCATCAAATGACTGATCCTTTTTACTTCAAGGCATTTCTGAAAATTGAAACTCTAAGGCTGCAGTTGCTTAAACAAATATTCCACCACCACCTCTTTGCTATTCCTGAAATCTTCTTGAAAGTGCTTTTAAATTATTTCCACCTTTAAAATTTCCCAAACATCCAAGGCACTTGGTCTGTGTTATAAACAAATTGCCTAAAAATAGCGAGACTTGCATAATCAGTAAAGAAAGCATTTTTCCTTTATGGTCCAAAGTGCAAGGAAGCATCTGGAAGCAGTGTAGCAAATAAAAGAGTTCAGATGAAAAACTACTCTGACTCTCAGGGGTTACATAAGTGGAGTAGTCAAGATATACTAGTTACTATGGTAACCTTATTTTTTTATTGATTGGTAAATAGTCTTATAAATCTTCAATAATCTGTAGGTGCGATAAGGCTAACCAGGGTAAAATTAAACTATAAAGCTCTCTTTTTAAGAAATATAAAAAAGAAAATTAGTGACCAGTATTTTTAAAGGAAAGACCCAAGTACTTCCATGAAGATTTAATTGCCTCCTTTAGAGTACTGATCTAGAATTCATGATATTATAAATTTCATAATAATATATTATTCAAGGCTGCTTAAATGCATGAACTGAGATTCTCCCCCTTTTTGATCATCCAGATGTGTACCTGCCTACAATATTTTCCCACTTAAAAAACAAAGAATTTAATGGGATCAATGCCAGAACCCCAATTCAAAATTCGCTATATAGAATGTATCTTTTGATCTAGTGATTTTTTTCAGTATAAATGGTATGATCATACTCTAAACTCACATATAAAAATGATACATCTCAATAGAATACTTCTGAAAGTCATATTTAAACATAAACCAATTAGAGAGGTCAATCATTTTACTCTACATCCATGAGAAATGTTAAACGAAAAGACTGAACTTTTAGGTAAATGGGAAAATTATTCTTAGAGTTTTTTCTCAAGTACTATGACATGTTTTTGAGGACCCCTTCATGTGTAAGTATATATATGAAATATCTCCTGCACTCATATTTCCCAGCCAATGTTCTCAAATCAATAGTTCCATCTTGCCTAATAGTTTCTCTTTCCACCTCTACATCTCCAAGTAAGTTTTAATTCTCATTGTTTCTCAAAACTTTTCAAGCATCGCCAGGATTTTATTTAATCTACTTGCAGCATCTTCTGAAGCAAAGGAACCAAGCTTGTGTTCAATTCCCTTCTATAACACCTCACATTCCTCAAATTTATGACAATGTCAGTGGTAATGCTAAATCTGATTGCAAACAGCCTAAAAAACTACAAGGCCATTTACTGGTATTACTATTTATCCACTACACACACACACACACACACACACACACACACACACACACACACAATGCAGTCAAAGCAATTTAAAGGAGGTAATAATCTTTGGTAACCTTGTAAGGATATATTAAATACATGCACATACATACATGCACATACGGACACATCATATGTACATACACACACACACAAAAGTCTTGGTTCCTGAACTACAAAAGAAAAGTTCCAGAATAATCAAACGAATCTCGTTAAAAATCTCAGGAATCCTTCCACTCTCTCAACACATGCCTTCCTCCTTGTGGCCACTTGGTTTTAGACTTTGGATCTCTAAGAGAAAATAGGAGGGAATGAGGTTGGCTCAAAAAGGAAATTTACTGAAGCTCAAAGTTCAAATCTAACCCATTTACCATGAGTACTTTGCATGACTAAATCTATTATCTAAACATTCAAAGAGTGTTTAAACAGATGAAACTAAAAGCGAATCAGCAATGTCTTTACCTAACAAAAAGAAAATGTAGGAAATGTTAGTGTTCATTATAAAACTATTACATGTCCAACAATGTGCATGAGTTATTTTCAGTTTCTGTTCAGGAAACCAACTCTAAGTATTCAGTAGGCTTGACATTTTTGTCCATTTTTCAATATTAGCTATTGAGAGTCTTCTAAAACATAATGTATTCATACAATTCTCAGATTACTTACTTTATTTTCCCATAACTGTCTTTTCATGTCTTTAAAAATGAGCACATTTACAGGCTCAGTTCTTGACTTATTACTCTTTTCAAAATACTTACCCCTTAGTATTAGTTACTATTTATTGAAAACTTGTATGGGCCAAGTCATTTACATAGTATCTCATTACTTGCCAGAGCAGCAAATAACATTATCTTTGTTTACATCTGAGTAAATTGAGGCTTAGAAGTGCTGAGTTACTTGATTTGTTGTGCATGGCTATTAAGTGTTAAAACCTAGATATCTTTTTGAGCCCAAAGCCAAGGCATTTAATCTCTATGTTAAGGGTTCTCAAACTTCAGCTTGCATTAGATAGCTTGTTAAAATGTAGATTTTTTTACCTTATTCCTTGAGTCTCTTGATTCAGGGGTTTTGCATTTCTAGCAAGTTCTCAGATAAGACTGATGCTACTGATCTTGGACCATATTTTCCAAACATTAAGGTATACTACATTCTACCCACGCACCCATCAACATTGTGTAGCAGTGGTTCTCAACCCCAGCTATACCTTTGAAGCACCGGAAGAAGATTGCCAAAGTAAAAAAAAAGAAATACCCACACCTGAACCCAACACCACACAAATTACATCGGGGGATCTGGGGGTAAAGATTTGCTATTAGTTATTTTTAAAAGTTTCCAAGGAGAGTCTAATTGCAGCCATGGTAGAGAACCTAGAAATAGTGAAAGGAGCATAAACTTTGTAATACTCAGAGTTCAAATTTTAGTCCTGTGTACTTCCAAACCATGTGACCTTGGGAACAGTATTAACTTCTCAATTTCCCTTCTGTTAAATCCGGATGCCATCTATCTGTTAGTAGTATTGTATAGGCTACATGCAAATGAGGCTACATGAAAATGAGGCTACATGCAAATATACTGTATAGTGTCTGGTACAGAGGAAATGCTTGTTAAGTATTTTACATTACAAAGTTAATTGCAAAACAAACGGATATATTTGCCGGATTATGCCCTTCCTCTCCTCTACTTTTTTCTCGTTGGACTTGAAATAAAGCCATGTTCTCTGACTCAGGGCTAATGGACTTGACTGAGTATCAGGACTTCTACCTTTCCTTTCCCATATCTCATCATCGTCAGTGTGTCCTAAATTCCAGAGTACAAATATGAGCCTGATATCCTCAGATTTTTAACACTTCCAACCTCTTCTTCTTTCTCCATCTTCTGCAGTATCTGATTCCAGAAAATTGTACTAAGCCCTCTTTCCTTTGTTCTAACCAGTTCTTCCTGGTTCTTTAAAACATCACTCTAAAGCTCATTCTATAGTACCATACTTAGCGCAAGTACCATTCCTCGTCAATCTCTGGTCTCAGGAAGCCTCTATAATCCCTGTGCTCCTATGAGCCACTGCTAAGGTCCTTCAGCAATGTTCCAACTAACTGTTGAATTACCTCAGCAAGGCTCTGTTTACCCAAATCAACTGCCAGTATCAACAACTTTGGGAATTAAAACTTGAAATGTTGCAGTCCTTGTAACCTAAACCGATGTCTGCCTCCTGCGCCTATTTGGCCTAATTTTGATAGACTCTGCTACATCCTCTAGAGAAGTGTTGTCTTTATTCTGACACTCTTTCTTTTCCTATCATTCCTGGGTTTTCATCATCCCAATTACTAATAGTCCTACACATCATTAAATGGGGAACTTGACTATTCTATAGGCTGGATCTATATAGTGTGTTGACAAACTATGTTCTTCAGTAATTTAAATAAATTATTCCAAACTTGCTAAATAAATCATCAGTTTTTTTCATTCAATCATGCATTCAACAACTATTCAGTGTATGTATGCTCTGTGTCAAATACTCTTCTATGTGTTGGGGATACACCATTGAATAAAATAGAGCAAAAGACTCTTGCCCTCATAGAGCTTATACTCTGGCAGAGAGACGCAGATCATGAAAATAAAACATGTAAAGTGTATAAACTCTGATAAGTTCTGGGAAAAATAAAAAAGGGAGAGTAGGAAAGAAGGGTTGATCACTATTTTTTACAGGACACTGAAGGAAGTTCTCACTGGTGAAGTGGAATTTGAGTGAAGATCAGAGGGAAATAGAGAACACACCATGAGGCTGCGGAGCATTCCAGGCAGAAGTGAGAGTCATGTTTGGTCTGAAGCAGAAACAAGAATGGCCAAGAGGCTACTCTTTAATGAAAGAGTGGAAGTGTGCTAAGATTGAAGAGAGGGTTGGATTTCAGATCATACAGCCTTTAGGAGCCATTTTAAACACACTGGCTTTTCCTCTGACATGGAAAACCATTGGAGAATTTGCTCAGAGGAGTGGCAGAATCACTCCTGCAACCGTACAAAGAATAGATTATAGGAAGCCAAGTATGGCAGTAAGGAAATTAGTTTAGGGTGCTTTAGTTATAATTTAAATGAGAGGTTACACTGGCTTGGATGGTAATAATGGAAGTGGTTAAAAGTGGTCAGTTTCTGAATATATATTGAAGGTAGACACAACAGAGTTTTCCTAGTAAATTCATTATGCGGTGTAGAAGACAAAGGAGTGAAGGACACTTCTGAGAGTTTGGGCCTGAGCACCTGAAAGGATGGAGTTGCCATTTATTAAGAAAGGAAAGACTTGCTGAGAGAAAAATCAGGCTCCAATGTTGAAAAGGTTAAATTGAGATGCCAGTTAAGTTACCAAGCAAAAGTTACCAGCAAGATTACACTAGTGTTCTAGGGCAGAGGTCTCGGGGTGTAGATATAAATGTGTATCACATTAGCGGAGACAAAATGAGATCATCTAGGGAGTGATGATGTAGAAGGAGTCTTCAACCTGAACACTGAGGCACTCCTGTGGTTAAGAAAGGGAGAAAAACTAAAGTATATGTTGTCCTAGAAGCCAAGAATAAAAAATGTTTTCAAGAGGCAATCATTGTCAAATGCTGTAGAAATCAAACATGATAAATAAATTTATCAGAGAGGTAGGGGAAAAAGGCAAAGTTGGAGTGGGTTTACACATTTTAAGTAAGGTTAATAAAGCATTCCAAATTTTGTTTTAAATTCGATGTTGTCTAAGTAGGTCAGACATGGTTTGGCACTGAATTACAAGGATAAACAGGATCCCTCAAGGAGCTCATAATCAAAAAAAAATTTGTAAGTAAACAGTGTTAAAACTGTTCACTAAATACAAAAATAAAAGGACAGATACAGTGTTATGGGAGCAATGAAAAGAGAACACTCAGGTTTTTGCTTTCTATTTTTGATTTTCAGGTAAGGATTTTCTTAAAATATATTGCTTCTGTAGGTGACGTAAGGACAACCTAACCTACCAAGGAGAAACAGTCAGCATGGCACATACTGTCTGAATTCCAGAAAGGTGTTTGATTCTAACACAAATATTACATCCCCTTCTTATCAGCAAATTAAGGTTATACAGCTTGAACAATGTTTGCATATTGCATCTCACCAGGGTTGAGCTCAAAATAAAACAATCTTCTTGGTCATATCTAGCACTGAACCTAAACCCACTGAAAGAAAACAGACCACAGATCGGACTCACCGCAGCCTTTGTTAGCCAACCCCCTCCTTGTCCTGATTGTTTTTCTCTCTGTATACAGAGCTCTCCCTTTCAGCCCTTAAGAGGTTCTGAACTTAAATGGAATCAGTGACTGGGATTTTCTTTCAAGGAAGTATTGCCTTCAGCAAGGGCGTCCCTCAAAATGGATCAGATCCTCCCTCTGTAGGAATTCCTCACTCCACAACTCTCTAGCTGTCTTTCCTCATAGGGGGCCAGGGGAAGGTTAATTGACAATTTCTCTTTGAATATGAAGCCTATTTAGCTAATTGCTTGGGTTTTTGATGTTATTTTTAAAAGGCTGGTTTAGAGAATTTTTTTTTTAGAGGTTCTTTTCCTTCCCATCATTTTCAGATGTATTTTTAAACTTAAAGGCAAATAAAATAAGTCTGATTTGATTCCAAATAATTTAATTAAGTGGATGAGCCCATTTTAAGTCTGTAGAAATTAGAACCACATTTTATAGAGGCAAATGTAATAACTCCCTTTATAAATTTTATGTGAGGTTTGAGACTGAGAAACAGGAAACGAGCTGTAAAATATCAGATGTGGAAATTCAAACCTCATATCTAACAGACGTTGAAGTGAACTCAATTAAATGTCACTGTCTCAGTGTCACCTTCTATGATCATGCTTTCTATATTATGCCACCTCCTGGTATTCTATACCAAACACCCTGAGTCTTTCCTACATAAGTCTTATAGCATAAAGTTATTTTTGCTTCCTAAACTTGCTTATTATTTATCTCCTCCATCAGAATGTAGACTGCATGAAATCAGGGGCTATGTTTTTCTTATTTTCCTTGTAATTCAAACACTTTCCCCAATCCTTGGAGAATGTTAAAGATTTAATAAGTACTTGTTGAATAAATGAAAGAATGATAGAATCAACCAATCAAGTGGGTAACTCTCAAGTTAAAATTACGCAACTCCCTAAAATACTGGCTGTCAATTAGTTGGATCACACCACACAGTAAGATATACCTTTTATATTGACATAATTTATTACTGTTTTAATTATTTTTATAAGCTGTATTTAACTGGGATTTTTTTGTTTTTTATTTATTTTTAGCTCATTCTCAGTTTTCCTTTCAATAGAAGAATTGGATGACACATTCATTATAATGATTTAAACAATTTCTTTTTTCATCTTATGTCATGTTTTTTATCTTACATTGCTACCTATTTTCTTATTTTTGTTTGTTTAATCAAGTTGCTATCTGTTCTTCTTTTTCCTCTTAGGAATGTGGAAGTCCTAGTATACTCTTCCTTCCATTAATGGCCACCTTCAATCTTTACTAATAGTTGAATACGGGAAAACTTTCTCAGCAAGATGCACTCTTTTCTCTACCAAGACACCCTATTTCTATCCACTGTTTCCACATTACTCCCATAGAGAGTTTTAAAATATTACACTTCTCCCATTTTCTTTCGACTCCCAGAGGAGGTACTTGAAATAATTCTCCAGCCTTCCACTACCCTGCCCACACTCTTAGCTTTTGTTGACATTCTAGAACTAAAAATACCAAGCTACTATCAGAATTCCCTTTGTTATGAGAAAAACAAATAAAATCCTGAGACCCCTGGCTGACTGAATATACCCCCTCTTGGCCAAGAGGACACCAGAGGAATCTTAAAAACTGAATTCTAGGCCATGTTGGGATGGGAGGTCAAACACACTTTGTTAATGTTGTCCTTCCTCACTAACTGCCGTTAAGCTTTTTTTCCTAAAGGTTAAACAGAAACCAGCTCATTTGAAAGACTTGCTCCACCACTGATTTCAACCAACCTCTTGACTACTCCTCACTTTTGCTGTTTCCATACAACTGACCAGCACTTCTTCCTGAGACAGTCTACGAAGGCTGCACGTGTCAGGTTGGCACTCTTGTTCTTGGTTCTTGGTGTGCTCTCAGCTGAAGAATGACCAGACACACCAAAAGCAAGGTAAGCACGCAAACGAGGTTTATTGAGGAAGAGCAAGATACATTCACCACAGACAACAAATGGGCCCCGTCTCATAACAAGAGGTTCTGGTTACAGTCTAGGGTACTGTTTTGCATGATCCGGATTGGGCCCTCCCTGTGGACGTCACCACGGAACCACTTTGATGGACAGTTAATGACATGATAATTAAACTTAGGTTACTCTAGGTCATTTTCCAGATCCTATTGTGCCTAGACTGGAAAATTCCCTGCATTCTTTAGCAGGGAATTAGTAGGGTGTTCCTCTTTCCCCCAGGTGTGGCAGTTGCTTGGGGCAGGATCAAGGTGGGGCAGCACTAAGATAGGGTGTCTGCTCTTGTTTTTCTTTCATAAGTGTGGCAGTTGCTCAAGGCAGCACCACTAGGATAGCTGGAGGTTCCTGATACCTACCTAACAACACACAGAGGGACTTAGTGTCCTCTGCTTCCCCTTTTGACCTCAGAGGAATGAAAAATCCATCCTCAGATCATGTTAACGCTGCCATTTTTTTGAGCACATGACCCACAAAGAGACATGAAGCTCAATAGCACATGAGCATGTTTCTCCTTTCATAAATATTCACAACTCCTCCTACAGCTTATTAAATGCGTACATTTGGCCACCCCACTCAGCATAAATTCCTGTTCCTTTTACCCTCCTCTTGAAGTGTCTTCTGTCTCTGATCTTTGCCAGAAGCTACACTTCCCATCCTGTCAGATTGGCCAGCCTGTAGGCTGCAACATGTTATGAGAAATAAAGCTGTCCTTTCCAAATTTATGAATCTCATGATCTCCAGTTGACAGTTATATGTCCCTTCTGTCTTAACTCTACTTAATTAGCAGCTCATCACACATACTGTGAGTCTGGGTTCATCCATTGAAGTCCTTTGAAGAAACAATTACCAAACAGCATTTTCTGCCAATTCTATTCAATTTCATTTATTTTAAATGCTAGCTAGTCACAACATCCTAAATTGATTGCATGCCTCACAAAAGGATGTGGCCCTTTGCTTCAATCCCAGCCGCCACAGAACCCTGCTTCACTCTTGAAGAGAGGGAGCATGCCCTCTGGCATTCACTTCCGCTCACACCAAGAAGTCTGATAAAAACTTTGGGGGCAGCATCACACCTTGGTTGCTGTGGGGTTGTTGAAAACACATACCAAGGTATCTCCCCATCTTAGTTCCATCACTGTAATGGCAGATTTATTCCAGAAGATGAATCTGTTGTCGAATAAAACTATTATAAAATCTTAACACTCACTCACCCCCGACACACACACGCAACTGACTGAAAGAATCCCTCTTAGCTGAGGAGATACCAGAAAACCTTTAGAAATTAAGGTTCCTGGCCATAACAAGATAGGAAGTCAGTCACACCTCAGTACACCACCTTTTTCACTAACCATCACCAGACTTTTTTCCTAAGACTTAAACAAAAACCTGCCCTGGAAAACGAAGAAGACTCCTCTACTGACTTCAACCAACCTCCTGATGCGGTGGTGAGACTCCCCCTCCCTTTTCATGATCTTGACATGACAGCTGGTCAGTTTTTTTTTTTGAATGGAAAACAAAACTGTTTTTTAGTAATAGAGCCAGATATTTGGGATGATTAATTACAGTTACACTACATTTGCTTTCAAATTACAGATTTTTGAAAATACAACTTATCCAGAATAAGTTGATTTTCATGTCTTTTTGATATCCTGATTCATTTAATTAATAATTTGTATCTTTCATTGATATATGATTTTATTACTTAAATTCTCTAAAATGGTTTTAAATTAACAGGCATATTTTTAAAGGAGAAGAAAGTACTTGAATTAAATGAACAAAGTACTTGAATTAAAATCACCATAGTCTGTTTCTATTATCCTTTGCTTTTGTCATGACACCTGGGCTCCTCCTTGTTCAGTAAGATAATATCAATACAATGATATATTTAAATATAGACATAAGCAAAGTAGTTTAGTTTAGAAGTAATTCTTGATTGACTGTTATTATGTTCAAAGAACTAATATGCAGTCCCACCAATAGTATATAAGCATTCCTTTCTCTCTGTATCCACACTATGTATTGTTTTTGGACTTTTTAATAAAAGCCATTCTAACTGGGATAATGTGATATCTCATTGAAATTTTAATTTGCATTTCTCTGATGATTAGTGATGTTCAGCATTTTTCCACATTTTATTGGCCATTTATCTATCTTCTTTTGAAAGCTTCTGTTCATTAAAAAGTTTGCCTACTTTTATTTATTTATTTTTTTATTTCAGGGTATTGTGAAGGTACATACAATTTGGTTACACTTTATATCTTTGCCTCACCCAAGCAAGGGTTAAAAGCATGCCCTTCCTCCCTACAATGCTACCCGTGTCCTTTAGTTGCTGGTTTACCCCCCGTTCCCCTAATCCCTGAAGAGTATTACTGGCATGTGAGCACTCTAGTGTTGATCAGTTAGTACCAATTTGATGACGAGTACAAGTGGAGCCCATTCTTCTGCTCCTGTGGTGCCTCACTTTGGATGATGGGCCTCAAATTGATATTTTCATTCCTCTAAGGCTGCAGCGTGGAAACATGGTCGCAGCGGGATTTGCCAGGATGGGAAGATTTCCTGCGCTGTGGCAGGACCGGGCAGCTGTTCTGGGAACGGTTTGGGCAAAGCCTTCGCGGTTGGTTTCGTTGAAGGATTTTCTGCAGGTGCAGCGTTGGTTCCTAAAGGACAGTAGTCTGGTTTTCCTTGGACACGTGTGTGTGTGTGTGTGTGTAATTTAGGAGGCACAGCTGTGCGAGGGACATCGGGGAACGGGGTGCAGGGGCACTGTGCACTTTGTGCCTTAGCCGTCACTCTTCACTGCTGCCGTCAGAGCTTAACAAGGGTGCAGAGCTGTCATCAGGTCCATCGTCTCTGCACAGCCGAGCTACAGGCAGCGAGGGATGAAGTAGCAAAAGGTTCTCACTGCTTATCTGCTGGGAGGCTTCCGGCGAGTCTCCGAACTGCTGCGCGTCGGTTTCTTTTTCTGTCCAGTGGGCCTAATAGTACCTGCTCTGTTTTTCTCCCAGGGACTTACTTGCCACATAAAATAACTGAGAAGTAAATGCTTTATGAGCCATACAGGCATGGATGTGAGTGCATTCAGTGAGAGGTGGTGTAGCCTGGAGGGTAACGATGAGTTTGTCGAGTAGGCGTCGCGGTTGTTAGTGTAAGAAGGGTACATGGGTACATGGGTAGTAGTTAGGGGGAGAGAGTACACCGCTGCGGCTGCTTAGCCAGTTGTATAAGGCTTTTTTGTTTTTGTTTTTTAAAAATATTTTAAACTTTGAGTCTACTAGGGGACAGATGGTTCCATAGCACTTGCTGAAGGGGATTCTTAGGATGTGCTAATTTTGTTCAGCGATAGATCTTTTTCCTAGGGCATGACCCTGGCAGTGTACAGGATAAGCCCTGTGCGTCGAGCCAGTGCAGCGAAACGTTCTGTGGATGGAACTAGATCTGTTCGGGGGAGGTTTCTGAATTCCCCTGAGAGCCCCTGGCCTTTGCACGTGTCTGTTCAGGAAGCCAGTCTGCGACCGGCGGTGCGTGCCCCTGCTCCTGCCCTGCTCTTTGGCCTTGGAGGCGTGTGGCCCTTTTGTTCTGAAGCCGATGGCCTGATATTCCTTTGGGATATGTGAGTCTAGGGGGCAAAGAATTGAACATAATCTGAATGTCGATGGTGGATTTTTTCCCTCTATTTAGGGAATCCGGCATCACTTAATCAGACATGTCTTTTTTCCCCTGCTGCCTTAATTAAATAATAATAATACTGATGGTAAGATAATGTTGCACTGGTTCCCAGTGCAGCCGCTCAATATGTATTTGTTCAATGAGTGAATGAATGCTTGGAGGTCCACAGAGGAAGGTTTGGAGATTTCCCATTAGATTTGAGTCTACCCTGGTGGAACCTTTAAGGCAAACACTCTTTTTCTGCAGGTCTCCACCCATTCCTTTACCCAGGTAACTACTTTCTTCTTACCTACCTGCATTCTGCAGTGCACATCCACGACAGGTGAGTCTGGGCACATAGGATGCCACACAGGTTCGTTTTTCCCCCCTCCATGGCTTCTCAGTGGTCTGCATTTGGGGATTAAATCCCCCTGCAGACTTTGTCCGGCCAGCCTGGATTTCATATATTGTCAGAGATAGCAGGAAATTCAAAGGTGATCTTGTTCCACGTCTTCGTTTTATAAACTCAGGCCAAAGTGAAGTGACTTGCCAAAGAATACACAGACTTAGTGGGGTGGCCAGGTAGAGATCTAGGTCTCCTGACACCCAGCTCTGGCCCAATTCTGGGGAGATGACTGCGGCTTCTGCCCCAGCACATCCTGAGCAGAAATGGTGTCCTTCTGCTAAGCGAACGACGGCTGGATGGACGCGCCCTGCGTAAGGGTGTCAGAGTATGTCACTTTGCCCCTGGGGGAGGCTGTGGTCATTCTTTGATTCCTTGGACACCGAGGGAAATGGATTTGGGTCCGCGGTCTGGTTGAAATGGGCCTCTCCCTTTCCCAGCCTGGTGAGTTGTGTCTTGTTTCTCTGCCAGTGGACGTCTTCTGCCTCTATCCCTTCTCCTGGCTGCTGAATGGGGCACCCAGGCCGGGGCAGGCTGAGCTGCAGGCTAAAGAACTTGTTTGGCCTAGTTCCTGTTGGTGGTGAAATCCCAGACAGGACCTGAGCACCCTCCCTGTGCCCGGAAAATTTGACTCTACTGGAGCTTATACAATTGGGGTGTCTGTTTCCACTAGCATTTCTTTCCCAGTTACATTAAACAATAATATGAAATTAAATCAAGACATTCCTTGTAGCAGCACCAGCTTTTCAAATACATTTGTCTTTGTAATCTAGTATTCGCTTTGGTTCAGAAGGGAATTTTTCTATGCAATTTGGGAGCACAGAGCAAAGTTTCTTGGGAAAACCTAGGAATTTCAAACCTCCTTAGTTGTGTGAACTGGGGCAAATCAATATGTCTCACTGAGCCCTGTTTTTCCTATCTGTAAATGGGTATAAGTGTGCCAACTTTGAAGCTGTTATAAGGATTACATGAGAGTATACAGTGCGTGGAATATACCTCGCTCAGTGCCTGGTACTTGGGGGGCCTACACGTGGGGACAGGGGCTTTCAGGCCAGCGTTTGCCCTGGGAGATCAGTGTAGGTGTATTGCAAAGGTTCTCAAGCAGGCTGATCATCAGAATTACCTGGGAGGCTTTAAAATACCACCTCTAGCAGCACCAGGTACCTGGGCCCCTGAGACCACCCTGACTCCGGAGGAGGGCCCAGTATTTATTTATTTATCATCATTTTAAAAGACCCCTCCCTCCCCAGTGCTGTTTTGGATTCCCAGCCATATTTGGGAACCTCTGCAGGATGGGTTTTGATTTTTTCTAATCATCCTTCAATAAAGGCAAAATGGTGGTATGGTATAAATGATTTGAGGATTTAAATATTCTGGTCATTTTTTTCATGCTCAGTTTGGGCTCTGTGTTCACAGTAAGTTATTCCTAGTTGTTGGAATGGGTGGGGTGGGAAAGGCAGACAGTTAAAAAATTAATTGTCTAATAAGAGAAGCTGTGATGCTTGACTAATTAGAAATGGATGATTTGTTCCTTAATCAGGCATTCTTCATAGTGTAAAGACAACAGGATCATCTCCGTTCAGGCCACCATGGGGTTCACCTCCCAGACACAGAAATTTGTTTGAGAGGGCTTTAAGATGGAGTGGGGAAGGTCCACTTGCAGTTTCACATCTGTTTCCAGATGTGTGGGCGGGGTTTCTTGTCTCTCTTTCTGTCTCCCTCCCTCCCTCCTCTTCTGCCTGGCCCAGGACTGGAAGAACTCTTATCATTTCTTGGAAGCCTCACGTGGTTTGGAGTCAGGGAAGCCAACTTAAATTCTGGCTGCTATCCTTAAATGCTGGAAATTTCATAAAGATGGGATCTATTCCTAGCTTGGAATGTACCTGGGTATAACCTGGCACTCAACATAAGGCTCCAGATGTTTTTGTTGAGCAAAGATAAATATGTCAGAGTAGGATGCAAAAAAAAAAAAAGAGCCAAATCAGGAAATGTACGCACTTCCTCTTCCTGGTTCTGTGACCTTAACCAAGTCATTGAACCTTACAGAGTGAGCCTCGGTTCCCTTATTTGTTAAATGAAGTGTTCACATCCTTTCCTTAGCTTTCTTGAGTGAAATATTATTTTATGTAAAAATGCTTTATAAAACCACAGAACAGTCTCACCCTTAATGTAAAAGGAATATTTTCTTGCTTTTTAAAACACTAGCATTTACTCAGCATTTTTTCCTGGTTGTTTCCCTGTTAATCTCTGCGTTGAACATGGCAAATGATTTGTTTGTAAGTTTTTTTTTTGCTTTGAGTCTTCTGGGAACCCTGCAGTGCCCAGGCACTTTGAAGAAGGGTTTTCTGGAATCATCATGGGCTTCTCCTTACCCCACCGGCATGGGCTGTCTTTGGAAGTCCATCTCATGCCCTGTGTTTGCTAGAGAGGGGAGAGAGAATCTCTGACCAGTGGCCTCCATGCTGTGGTGTTCACAAAAGCCAGAGAAGTTTTTCTTTTTCTCTGTTCCTCAATTGGAATCACATGGTGATGCAGCAAGCCTTGTTTTCTGGATTAGTTATTGACCCAAAATGTCTTTCTTGCGAATAAATGTTTCTTCCCTCTACAGTGACTTGGAAATGGGAAGGACACATGGACAGGATTACAAATGTGTTTTGGTGCCAACAAATGGGGCTGCTTTCCAGAAAAATTATTTGCATTCAGCATGTGTTCATTAAATGGGCAGTTATTGAATGTTCAATTGCTGGCATCTGTCGTCCTGTCCTTGGGGAAGGTCAGAGTTCAATAGTAGCTCACATTTGATCCTTAGTCACAGAACTAGCAGGTTCTGCAGCTAGTTTGCTCATTTATCTGAATATAGAATGGACTGTTTAAAAATCGAGCCAGAAAACAAACTTAGAAACATACAGAGAATAACCATTGGTATAGGCATCCTTTCATCCATTCATTCATCTACTTGTCTGTCATTCCAGCTGTTCTTCCATCCATTCATCCATCTATCCATCCACCATCCACTCACATACCCATCCACCCATCTCCCCATCTACTCATCCATCCATCCATCCCATCCGTCTATCCATCCTTCCACCCATCTTTCCATCCATCCATTCCATCCATCCATCTACCCACCTTTCCATCCACCCATCTTTCCATCCATCCATTTATCCTACCCACCCATTCATCCATCCATCCATCCATCCATTCATCCATCTATCCATCCACCATCCACTCACATACCCATCCACCCATGTCCCCATCTACTCATCCATCCATCCATCCCATCCATCTATCCATCCTTCCACCCATCTTTCCATCCATCCATTCCATCCATCCATCCATCTATCCATCCTTCCACCCATCTTTCCATCCACCCATTCCACCATCCATCTACCCACCTTTTCATCCGCCCATCTTTCCATCTATCCATTTATCCTACCCACCCATTCATCCGTCCATCCATCCATCCATCCATACATCTATCCATCCTCCACTTTGGCAAATGGTTATTAAACCTTGCCAGTTCTGTGGTAGGCTCTGGGGATAAAAAGTCAAATAAGACAGGATCTCTGTCCTCAAGGAAGCTACAGTCTGTGGTACTGGATGTTTTCCTAAATTTTAAGTCAAATTCTTACTTGACACATACCTATTTTTATTTTGTTTTGCTTCTCGTCTCTTTGAACAGAACAAGGCATGCAACCGTTATGACATTTTCACTTGTTTTGATAAACCCAAGTTCTAGAGTTGGATTTCATGTTTTGCATAAGTTTAAGCACAGTATAAGTGCTTGTATTACTAAACAGAAAAAGAGGGTAGAAATGACAATCTGGAGCAAAAAAATCAAATCTTATGACTGTAAAAATGTATTAAAGTATCTATTGGAATTCTTAAAGGGTATTTTTAAGCCTCATAGTGTATAATATTCACAATTGCTTTTTGAACCTCGGGTAAGTTTAAATATCAAACCCCTTCTAAATATATTATACTGGAAGGCCAGTTGGGAAGCAGAGGGACAGGCCATTAAAATCAGAGATGAAGATTATGGGCTTGAGGACTGACAAACCTGGGTTTGGATCTCCATTTTGCCGTTCTCCATCTGTGTGACTGTGGGCTCCCTGAGCCTCAGTTTCCCTCATTATAAAATGGGAACAGCAACAATATTTACCTGAGAAATTATTATGAGGATGAAGTAAGATCAAAGATTTTGCAAAATGTGCAGCACAGACCTGGTATGTCGTTTAGCTATTTCGATTATTATTATTAGGGCAAAGAGATTGGATAGTTAACAAAAAAGGAAAACCAAATACTGGCAATTTGAGGGTTTCAGGGGGAATAAGATGCGTGGAGCCTTTTGGCGTTACACAACTAACCATCTCCTGAGAAATATTAATGCTTCTTGTATAGCTATTATTTGCATCTTCGTGATGACGCTGATTTCTACCAAGCTGTTTTTTGCAGGTCAGGGGTTGATGGGAATGTTTGTATGTGTCAGTGGGTGAGGAGAAAGAGCTCGATGCCTCTAAGCAATGGTATAGATTTTCAGCGAACATGTGTCTCCGCGTGTCTTTTCGGCAGGCTACTGAATTAATATTGAAATTAATTTCAACAAATTAAAAAGGCAAATTGGTAATTGTATCTGACATGATTTTTTTTTTTTTTTAAAGGGCTGACCAGTGAGTTGAATTTTATGTAACACTTGAGGCAAAGAGTTCAGTGTAGTGGGAATTAGTTTCACAAATGGGTCATTTTCTTAAAAAAAAAGAGAGTGTTTCTCTTGGTGTTTTTGTTCCACAGAAGGTAGTTCTAAATACTGTTTATAGAGGCCTTGATCCTTTTTAAACTCAAGGAGACCCGTTGGCCTCTATGGCAGTAAATCGAGGTCTCTATAGGGGCCGAGGGACGTTTAATTTACGTGGCCGACCTCTTTCCCCAGTTCAACCCCTGCTTCCTGGGATGGTGTTCCTGATGGATGGCCTTCTGGCATTTTTGCTGAGCGATGTCTTTTGAAGTTTCTCCTGCAGGGCCTGAGGTTTGCCCCTGTGAGGTGTTAATGGGCTTCCTGCTGGGGCTTTATTTGCGAGGGGTGCCTGTTGGAGGGGGCTTGGTGGGCCGGTGGGGGCACCAGCTCTTGCTCTTCCCCTCGGAAGAGTTGACTCTCAGGCCTTTGATTCCTCAGCCCCACTTTTGTTTGAAGTGGAATCCCCTGCGGCATTGTTTCTATTTCTGTGCCACTGTTGGTTTAGAGCCCTGGTGGGTATGGGTGGTGGGTGATCAGGTACAGCCAGGGAATACGCTGGAAGGGAAGCTGAGAACCCACTTGGAGAAGTAGACTCCTCCCCACTGCGGAGAGCAGGCATTTGCAAAGGAGAACAAAGTCTTGGGTCTTGAGCAAAATGGCTAAGCCCCAGTGAAACGCCCCTGTCCTCTTTTCTCCCCAGGTTGGTGAGGCCCCCTTCTTATCCTCCCTGGGTCCTCAGTGGCCTGGCTCCCTCTAGTCCCTCCCCTCCCGGGTCCCTGCTCCCCAGCACCGCCACAGTGCTCGTTCTAAATGGACTCTCCTTCACAGCCGTTCACGGTGCGACGGGCCGAACTGCGTCCCCACAGATTGCTGTGCCAAAGCCCCAGCCCCAGTCCCTCCAAATGCGACAGTATTTGGAGACAGGGCCTTCCTCTAAAGAGGCGATTAAGGTTAAATGAGGTCATTAGAGGGGCCCCTAATCCAATCTGACCAACATCCTTATAAAAAGAGGATATTAGGACACACGAGGGCACAGGCAGAAGGTGGCCATCCGCAGGCCAAAGAGGGAGGCCTCGGAGAAGCCAGACTCCTTATCTGCCAACCTCTGCGAGAAAATTACTTTGCCTCCTGGTCTGTGGTGCTTTGTTACGGCAGCCCGAGGGAACTAACACGCGGCTACCCTTGGCTGATATGACAAATTTCCAACTCTGTGGAATGTCACAGGAAGGCCTTTGTCTGTCTGGCTGCTGTCTACCTTTCTGGCCTTGGGCAGACATCTCCACCCTTGAATGATGAACTGCAAATTCTTTAAGTTCAAGGCCAGCGCTCTGTGGGGCCCTCTGAGACCCTCCGTCTCTTATCTCTTCCCCTCCTCTCCCCGCAGACTGGATAACTTTTGAGAACCTTGAGGGCAGGGATTTTGTTTATCTTTGCTCCCTAGCATCCAGCTCTGAGCCTGGCACTTAATCACTCTTTACTGAATCGGTTAAGACTTAGCCTTGATTGTTCTGTTTCCTTAGGAAGCCACCTTCAGTCCCCTCCAACTTTGTGCTCTGTTAGAAAAGATCATGAACCTTGATTTTCCAAGGCGTGTTAATAGCTCCACGCAGGTATATCCCCAGATGACAGTGGTTACGGACAGTGATAACACTAGTATGTACTGTGCATGTTCTATATGCCAAACAAGCGTGTCCCTCATCTAATCATTACAGTAGCTTTTCAGGTAAGCTATCTTCAAGTAAACTTGAGCCAGCGTTCTCTGGGAGATGCCATAGCCCTCGCTGTGAGCAAGAAGGTCTTTTTTTAATTTAATTTAATTTTTTTTTTATTTCAGCATATTATGGGGGTACAGATGTTTAGGTTACGTATATTGCCCTTACCCCCCCGCCCTGCGTCCGAGTTTCAAGCGTGTCCATCCCTTGGATGGTGCACATTGCACTCTTTGTGTATGCATATACCCGACGTCACCGCCCCCCCACCGGCCGCAAACAAGAAGGTTTAAAAGCTAAAGGCTTCTTTGCCTCCAGACCCTTTCTGGCAGATCTTGAGACTCCAAAGCAGATTTTTTAAAAGATGCCTAATCACATAGTAAAACTTCAGTGAAACCGGCGAGAAAATGAAACTGCCTTTAACTTACTCTTAACTTGAAAATATAGGAAGAAATTGGTTTCAGCAACAGTGAATGATGAATCAGTGAATTATCATGAATTCACTGTGCTCCCCCAGCACCTTGTCACCTGCCACTCTTTGGACATAGAAAATGAGACCCGGAAGAGTTTTCCAAGACTTTGTCAGGTCGTTAGAAGAGTCAGTATGCCCGACTGTGTTGCTTTTCCTTTGGTGTGCAGGTAGAATTTTAAATTCACTCCTCGCTTCTAGGTAACATCAGGGCTTTTTAGTTATTCTTGATTTTGAAACCCTGGGAAAGAGGAGTGACAACTTGGCCATTTTTGATCTAGTGCACTTGACAGTATTTCCTTGTGCCGCTGTGTCCCCGGGAATGACTTTGCAGTTCTTTCTGAATTGGGCCACACCGCTGAGTCCACTAAGGGGAACCAGACCTTTTGGAAGGCAGTTGAGAAGAGTAAAGAAAGGTGGAAATGCAATAAACACACCACCGGGCTTGTGGGGCCTCAGTCTAGTGTAGACAGGGCTGGCTGAGGTCAAGCAATAGCTGTGCTCACGGCATTTTGACGGTATTCTTGTTTCACCCTAGTGCTCAGGCAGACCCTGTGGAGGAAATAAAATTCAAATAGAGGTAGAAGAGTCTCTACTTGAACTTCCCTGAGTCTGGGGATGGAGATGAGGACAAGTTGAGCAGCTGGAGACCAGAGTAACTGAGGAATTGTGCCGGCTCACCCTTTGCTGGAGAGGCGGCCACGTCTGGCCTACGTTGTTGGGAGTCGGTCTTTCCTTCCTTGGTTCAGATGAAGTGGTTGTATGGCAGGGAGACATCATATTCTAACCTGGAATCTGGCTGCCCTATTCAGTCCAGGCCCTGCCATTTGCTTTGAGAGCTTAGATGATAGCTTGCCTCTCCGGGCTGTGTGTGGATTAAATCAGATAATGTATGTCAAGTGTATAGCATAGTACTTGGCACAGAGTTTTTCAATTCAGCTGTTTTAACAGAAAGGACCCAAATAATAATGACTTTAAAAAGATGGAAGTTTATTTCTCTCTGATGTATGGTCAGAGTAGACGGCCTAGGGCTGGTTCCGGAGGTCCCACAGTGATCAGTGACCCAGCCTCCTCTACCTTGTTGCTTTGCCATCCTCTGTATGTGCCTTCCGTCTCATGGTCTAAGATGGCTGCTGCAGTTCCTGCCATAATTTCTATATTCCAGCCAGGAAAGGGAAAAGGGATATGGAGGCTATCTTTCTTCCCCTTAACAACATGGCCTGAAAGTTGCCCACATCGCTGTCTCATCTCATTGGCTAGAGCTTAGTCATGTAACCACATTATTCACAAATGAGGCTGGGAAATTTTAGGCTTTAGCCGGATACCCAAATAAAAAACACTATTAGTGTATAAAAAGGAGAGATTGGATATTGGGGACGACTGACAGTATCTATCCAAGAATTAAGTGCTCCATAAATGCTAGTTATCACCACCACCACTATCACCATCGTCTTCATCACCGTCATCATCGTTTCTGGTCTTAACCTATAAATTCCTCCATGCCCTCACTCCCTACTTGGCCCCTTATTTTCCATTTTCGCCCATTTTAGCTCGCGCTCTGTCCCATCGCACGATCTGTTCCATGTCCATGTCCTGGTGGCGGCTGGCAATGTGGCTACAGCCCTGCTGTATCATGTGCCGTGGAAACGGATCTCAGAGCTGGCGAGGACTTTGAAAGTTCCAGAATAGGGGAGACGAGAACATAAAGTGTTAGTGATCTATTTGGCAGCTTTGTTAAAATACCGCAGAAAAAGCTGATGAAGGGATAACCACCTTTAGATGTAGGTTAAGCATTTGTTTTGTTTTATGCTTCTTGTTCACACGGCTGTGAGCTTCCGATGAAGATGCCTTGGGTCTCCGTGGAGCTCTTCTCAAAGCTTTAGACTGAATAGCTAGCCTCTGACTCAACTCTGGGGTTTCCAAAACACGATAGGTTCAAAATCCTAGGCCCCAGAAGGCTGTGGGAGACCAACGTCTCTTGGGCAGAGCACTGTGAACATGCTAAGGGATTCATGCCGTGGACCATGATTCATGACTCAGATGCTCCGTGCGAGTTTCTCGGGACAGACATGGGGCATTGAAACCTCACGTGGATTTAGGGCTCATTGCTGTCTTAAGGAAGCCACATGCCACTCTCCGGGTGTAAATCCCAGGGAGGCTAATTGAATGGAGCTGCAGCTCCTTTGTGGTTTCCATCAACCACGTTCACCTTCATCATTTGCCTCCCCGTTTCTCCCTTCTAAAATACTGTATCGGAAACTGACATTTTCTCCCAGGAAGAATTGCTCGAAGATTATGGGCTTCCTTCTTTCTGCCATGGTACTTACCTTTAAAGATTAGGTGACGTGGAGACAAAGATGGAAAATTCCCCAAAGAAACACTGAAGTCATGGTTGATTTTTTTTCTCTCCCTCGTCCTTTCTTTCTCCCCGTCTCTGTGGATTCTCCCTGAGAAATCTCTTAGGAATCCCTCCCCTTCATTTTCTTCCTTCTGTTATTGTCACAGTGCAGGTCCACAGTCCCCCTTGCTAGGACTTGTGCAGTAGTCTTCTGGTCTCCCTGCCTATGCCTCTTCTCTGTCCCACACATATCCTCCCAGCGCTCGTCTGGCCTGGTCACTGTCTTGGTTACAAATAGCCCATTCTTCCCATTACTGGCAGTGGCATGGAGTGCACCCTCCTTGGCACAGGGTCCAAGTCCACGCTCCTACTATGGTTGTTTGCTAACACGTTAATAGCAGTCAGAATAGCTGGCAACAGCTCTTTTACAGCTGAGGACGTGGAGGCTAGAGAGATTAAGTAACTTGCCCAATGGCTCCTGCTAAAAAGCGGTGAAACCAGGAGAGGACTCCAGGCAGCTGTGCTCCGGAACTGGTGCTCTTACCCACCCCAGCATGAGTTGGGCTCATCTCTTTTCTCCAGCTTCCTCTTTCCCCCACACCTCCGTTTCCAGCCTCACTAATCGCCTTCCTTGCCTCTGTCTCGTTGCCTCCAACAGCATGACCTGGAGGTGGCCCATGTCACGGCATCTGAGCTTTGCCTTTGCCATTCCCCATGCCTAGAGTGCCTTCCCTGTCCTTCGTGACTGGCACCGTTTCGCTCCAAGTTCTCGTTCACAGCCCCCTCTGTGAAGATTCCCCCTCCCCGCTGCTGTTATGTAAATGAGCCCAGGACAACCACGGTGCATCGGCCCTCAGGTTGTTTATTTCTTCACAACAGACTGAACTAAGTAGGTGCCGAACTCAATTTTTTTTAAAAACATGTTTGCCAGTTTATCATAAAGGATGCAGATAAATAGTCCCATGATGAGATATGCAGGGCAGGTGGCGGAGGGGCACGGAGCCTCCACACCCTCTCCAGGCAAAGCCCCCTCCCAGCACCTCCATGTATTCACCAGCCCAGAGCTCTCCAAACCCCTTCCCAAACTGGAATTTTTACACATCCGTTTGTTTTAAAAATAGCCCAAACAAGCAGATTTTTAGCCACTGAGGGGCCGCCTTCTTTGCATACCCCACGGAACTGCGCCCCCCCCTCCTGCCAGCGATTGGTAAGGCAGAGCCGACACCGGTCACTGGCCCAGGGACCCCACCGTGCTGTGAGCTATATCCCCCCTTCCAATTCCCCGCTACCACGGGGGGGTTCTGCCCTCAGAACCTTCTGGATGGTGGTCCCCACACCCATGAGCCTCTGGTTGGTGCCATGAGGGACTCCCCTCGTCCAAGCACCGTCGTGTGTTACTGTCTGGTCTTTCCCGTGGTCAGCCCCAGTCACTCGAAGCCCTACCCCTCAGCAGATTCCGCTGCTCTCTTTCTCGAGTTTCCATCGTGGTACCAACCTGCTCCTCTGGCTGTGCACGTCACGTCATGCCGCGGTTCCCCGTGGACTCGCTTTTCATCCGCTTGGATCACAGACCAAGACTTGAGGAAGCCAAGGAGCCATGAATTAGGACGAACGGAAAGAAGTTTGACGAACCCGTCTGCACGACCAAGTTCTCCCACCGTCATAGCTTCCTTCCTTGTTTTGTGCTTGGCCACCCTCTCGGTCCCTTGGGCGTCGAGTGTCCAAGTGTTGGCATTTTGTGAAGCACCTGGGAAAGGACTCGTAAGTTTGATTCTCCCTGAGTCTGAAGGCACTACCAGGGAAATGTTTTATTAGCTAGGAAGGATTAGTGAAATGCAGAGCCCTTTTCAAGTCTGATTTTGATGGTTGTGTGTTTCCTGCCACCACCCCATCCGCCCCCAAGCCTGGACTTGACAACTGGAAAATGAATAAATAGATACAGAAACGAGTGGGAGGGTTATTGACATTGCAGAGATTCTTCTCAACACATTTTCTTCCAGACTGTGCTCCCTGAAGACACTTAAGCGATGGTGTGTGGATCGTTATCACTTGCTGGGACAATGGGATGCAGAAGCCAGCTGCAGGAGCCAGTCAATAAGCCACGCGGAGGACGCTCTCTGAAATGGCCTGAGTCAACGAATGTTCAGAGAGAGCCACACGCGGCTTTTCTGGAATAAGTCTTTTTGGCTGTAGCTCGCGTCCTGTTTGCATAGTCTCCGTGGGACTGGGCTAAGGCTGGCAAGTTGAAGGCATTTATTTAAAACGAAACTGAAATCTGCCCCCACCCCCACATCCTTCCAATGGGATTAGAGTTACACGTCATGAAAGGAAGGCCTTGGGTTAGTAGAGATGCATTTTTTAATAGAGAAAGCTAAAATGTGGTTTTCACAGGCCTTTGGCAAGATTCATTTTGAAGTAACTGAACTCTTTTTTCCCTTGATGTTACTAATGTGATAGTGATATAAAGTTTTAAGGATAAAGAAAGGTATGTAGCAAACCAACTCACACTCACGACGATTAGGTCTCTCAGTTTGGAATGCTGCTTTTCCTAAGGAAGCAGGGTGACATTAAATACCGAGGACTCTTCCTCTCATTTCAGTTTTCTTTGACAGCGAGATGTGAGCCACAAATGAAGACCTCAACCCTGAAAGAGTCTGTGGTTTCCTTCGCAGTCCTCATGATTTAGCCTCTTCCTTCTTCTTCCCTCAGAGCCAGGGAAATAGAGCAAGAACGATTTTCCAAAGATGTTTTTCCAAGTTGTGGTTAGTCACTTGCTGCTCACGCTTCCTATTAGTGATTTCATTTCACCGAACTTTCTGCATAGTGACTTTTAAATTCGTTCTTACCACATTGCAAACAGAGGTTCCTGAAGGTTGCCAGGTGGATGGATTCTGCCTGGACCCGCTGAGAGGGTGGGAGAAGCCACTGTCCTCCTAATGGTTGCTCCCAGGAAGGAAGGCTTTGGCGTGGGGTCCGGTATGGGCACCGCATGGTTTCTGGCCCTGAAGCTCGGTTAATCTCCAATCTGCCAGACTGAATGGATGTGTAGGTTGCTTTCTCGGCAGCTTTTGTTTTGATTATTTGCATTTGCATACTGATTTATTAGGCACCAGGATGTAAGGGCTAAAATCTTTTTATTAATATTTTATTTTATTAAGGAGCTCAATTATTCTCCCTTCACAGGAGCCAAGTTTCTGATTAGCTGTACCACCCCATCTTCATTAGGCAGTTTAGAATGTGAATTATACATTTTTTCCAAAGCAGCTAATTATGGTAAAACTTGACACATTTGCATTTCTGTAAAACCCCTGTGGCAAAGATTCTGGCTAGACATCATTGACATCATTCGGAATTGTAAGATCGCTCCTGGTGGGAGCGATTTCTTTATGTTGTAAGAAAACGTGTGAATGTGAACAGATTATACTTACGCCTCCTGATCCTATTCCCACAGGCCCTGCCTGCCCTTTGGGGTCTGTGGGCTAAGCGATAGTTAGGGGCTCTGTCTTGCGCATTCGCCTGGATTTCGGGGCAGAATGGGAGTGGAATGACAGAGAAGTCTGAAGACGCTGGGGTCTGACGCTGTCTTCTGTTCAGATGCCAGCTTGTCTTTGTGACCCTCCAGCAGAGTGTCTGTCCTTAGCCCCCCGCCGGCCGCCATGCACTGGGTCTTAACTGCAAACAGTTTTAGAATAATCCGGTCTTTACCTCCGGGAGCTCTAATCTGTGCATCTCAATGACGTCTACCTGTCCGCAGACCTCAGGGCCAGATCTCACACTGACTCTCTTTGACCGTGCTGTATTCCAGAAGCAGTGTGGAATGTTGCTTACCTCCAGGAACATAAACCTTACATTGTGGAAGGGAAGCGTTTGAAAATATCTTCTCCCCTCCCATTGCCAGGGTGGCTCAGTGTCTACTAAATTGAATCCACATGGGTACACAGAGCAGCTGGGGAAGGCTGGGAGGGTGGGCGAGTACACTACCGTGTGTGTCTGTGATGGCATTCATTTAACCAGAGGTCACCTCTGAGTTATAAACCAGGACATTATTTCCTAAACAGTGTCGTGTATTCATTTATGGCGCTACAGAAAATTTAATTTATACGTATGTTTATACAGAGACATACGAGAGAGATCATAGCTCTTGATTCACTGTTAATAATAAGCAGATTCATTCTAGAATCTCACACACAGTTTGAGTGTGAAGGACAATCCTTTCTATTATAATACATTAACTTTCCTTTATGACATCTATTAGTCCAGGCAGGTCAGCAACATACAGAGAGGATATGCATTAGAAGTGGGGGCGAGATTGTAATTTGATAAATCATGTCAGTTCAGTTCGTTTTTTTCTATACATGGGGCAGACAGTAAAACCAGACAAGTCGTCTTGCCTGGCAGGGACGTGCAGAAGATGGGCGGGGAAAGCATCTTAGGGACAAGGGTTCAGAAAGGCTGAGAAATGATGCCTTGGAGCTCATGACAAGTATATAGTATTTTCTTACCCCCTTTTGGGGCAAACTGTGACCACTTAATTTACTATGAGTCCGGCGTTGATGGCCATAGACCCAGTATTTGGATCTAATGAGCCAACCTCTTCTTGGTACAGAGCTAGCGATGCGTTTATGCCCTTGATTAGGGAAAAGGCTTCCTACTCAACGTGTGGTCCAAGGACCAGCAGCATCGGCACCTCCTTTGTTAGACGTCAGAAATGCAGCATCTCCGGCCTGTCTTGTGCATGGAATGTACTCGTATAAACTGTCTGCGCCTTTGCCTCACTGTCCTTCCCCGTTACCCACATCGGCCTGTGACACCGCGTATCAGAGACAGCAGTAATAATAACTTTAGCTCCACGGGGGAGCATTCTGGAAGCCTCTTTGCAGCCAATTCCTTCACTGTCAGGTTTGGGCAAGTCCACGGCTGCTCTTAGGGTACATACCACACTGTGCACAGGTGTGTGGAACCAAAAGGGGGTAGTTGCTGAGAAAATGCCAGCTCAGGGTTTCCATCATTGTGTCACTTTGGAATGAGATGGAAAATGAAGAGCCCAAACAACAGGTTTCAGTTCTGCATCAGCTTGGGAAGGTGTCACTTTGGACTGGGATGTGGCTCTAAGCTGCAGAAGACCTAAACAGCAGATCCTAGGTAGTGGTGGGCTGGGGCTGTCCGTGGACGCAGCCAGCCAGGGGGATGCCCAGCGTTGAATTAGCACCGGTCCGAGATACCCAACATGCAGCTGCCCATCACATTAGGGGGTCGCGTGGCCAAGCAGTTAGCAGGGTGGGCTCTGAGGTCCAGTGACCTGGGCTGGAATCTCCCCCTTGCCTCCTTCCAGCAGCGAGATCATGGGCGAGTGGCTGACCTTCACTAACACGTGCCACGCACAAGAACACTGCAGACGAATGCATGCCCTGCCTGGTCCCTGACGTTTTGAGTTGATTAAAATAGAATTTTTTTGTTTTTTTTTTTTTTTACCTTTTTAATGCATTTTTAATTTGGAATAGGTTTAGAGTTAGTGAAAAGCTGTGAAGATAGTACAGTTTCCAAGTACTCCACTCCCCATTTCCCCTATTGTTAACATCTGACATTAGTAAGGTACATTAGTCATGACTAATGAACCGGTGCCGATACATTATTATGAACTGAAGTCCATTTATTGAGCCTTCCTTCTCTCTTCCCTAATGTTCTTTTCCTGCTCCGGAATCCCATCCAGGACACCGCATTATGTTTCGTTGTCATGTCTCCTTACGCTTGTGGCCGGGCAGTTTCTCAGGCATTCCTTGTTTTTGGTGATCGTCACGATTTTGAGGAGTACCGGTCAGGTGTTTTGGAGGATTTCCCTCAATTGGGATTTGTCTCGTGTTTTTCTTATGAACTGACTACGGTTTGGGGATTTGGGGAGGAAGACCAGAGGGGTATGGAGGGAGCCGTTCTTGTCACATCGTATCAAGGGTGGAAACTCTCGACATGAGTTGTCGCTGATGACGCTGACCTTGACCCCTTGGCAGAGGAATGTTTGTGGAGTTTCTCTATTGAGAAGTTGCCCTTTTCTCTCTTTTCTATGCTGCATTCTTTGGGAGGAAGTCATTCTATGCGGCCTACACTTAAGGAGTACGTTCAAGAGAATTTTTTTTTTAACTTTACCCATACCTTTATTCAGCACTTTCTACATCCCATAGCCTGTTAAAATCCACTGTGTTTCTTTCCCCCACTAGATTGTAATCTCCTTCGTGGAAACAATTGTGGCTTCTTTGTGTAAGCAGTATAGGTTAATTGGTCAAATTACTTGACATTTGGGATCAGCTCCCCCAGTTTCCAGTGCACACCCTGATTCAGTATTGCAGCCTCCTGCACTGGGCAATACTGCCTATCCACATTTTTAAGAAGTATTGACTTTTGGGTAATTGAGGCCTAGGAAATTCGAGTGATAATGACAGTGAAAAAGCATGCACAACCCTTCTCGTATGCCAGACACGGTGTCTGCACTTAGCATGTGCCAACTCATTTAACCCACATGGCAACCCTGTAAGGCATCTACTATTATTATCCCCATTTTGCAGATGAAGACACTGAGGCAGAGGGAATTAGGCACAGAGAAGTGTTGCCCAGGGTTACACAGCTAGTGAATTGCAGAACTGGGCAATAGAATTTGGAAAGCAAAAAGTTATCTGTGTATCTGCTAACCGTTCTTCCCTCTGCCCACAAGTAGCGATAACGCCACTTACTACTTTGTTCCTGTGCTGGCGCAGGGTCTGGGCTCTGGGGCACCACAGTCCCACATTTGCTCCTGGCGCCAGCACCTGTCAGCTGTGTGACCTTGGGCAAGTTACATTACTTTTCTGTCTCTGTATCTGTAAAAAAGGGATAATAATAACACTGGTACCTCTCTAGGAGGCTTTGATAAGACAATGCATGTAAAGCTCTGAACCTAGTATTTAGCATTATTACAAACACTACTGCGGTACTTTCTGAATGAAAAGTAGCGAGACACAGTTGAACAACTATGAATACAAGTGTTGGTGTGGGAATGGTAAGATGAAATTTAAAATAGGAATTGTTTTCTAAAAGTAGGATGGCTGCGCAGTGGGATTATAAAATGCTGAGAAAAAAGGTAGAGGAGTTAATTACGGAAGGGACTGAGAAGCCAGGACAGGTTAGGACCCTTGGCCTTCAGGAAGGATGCATCTCACACCTGCAAAATTGTCAACCATGTTAGCATCATACATAGCAAAGCGTGCACTGAAAGACTTCAGGTATCTTTTCAGGCTTTTAACAGTTATTTAAGTACAGTTGTCTGTTGGTATCCTTGGGGGATTGGTTCCAGAACCCCCCAAGGGTACCAAAAATCCACCCCACTTAATCACTTGATGCTCAAGTCCCTGCCATAAAATGGTGTAGTATTTGCATATAACCTATGCCCATCCTCCCATATACTTTAAATCATCTCTAGATTACTTATAATACCTAGTATAATGACTGCACATCATTTTATTCGAGTGATTTCACATAGTACTTCATACATAGAAAATTCAAGTTTTGCTTTTTGGAACTTTGTGGAATGTTTTTTTTTCCCCAAATATTTTCAATCTTTGGTCGGTTGAATCCATGGATGTGAAACCCACAGATATGGAGGGCTAACTGTATAGGATGAAAAGTCATAAATAAAGCCTACCATTGCATTGACCTATGTTTTAGAATTTTTTATTTGTAATTTGGGAACCATAAAAAAGAATATAGGTACCATCTTGGATTTAGGGAATGTCATTATTTTTAGCTAAGAACCATCAATTCCTAGACTTTTAAGTCCTGTCTTTACTTCGATCACTTTTTGGGGAGAGCCATATTTTTTGCAAAGAAAGAATGAAAGTCAGAGAGAGCATGCATATGTGCAAGAGACACAAACCCTGAGACGTCGCGCTGTGAGGGCAGGTCCCTGGTGACCCAAGGCCCCTCCTGTCCTCCCCTTCCCTCCCCTGGATCGTCTTGACTCGGATTCGTGCTGCAGCAAAATCAGGAATGATTGACTATGTGTCACGGACCGCTGGGAGACTTGCAGTGTCCGAGAATGCCACAGCCCTGCCCCCTCTAATAACAAAATTAACGAGAGCTGGAGACGAGGGCTCCAGGCGGCCTGAGGTGAGCCAGGGAGCATTCTGCTGCCCTAAAATTTATTCTGTGTTTATTCTGGAAACACAGTCTCTACGGATTGCAGTGAAGGAGAGGGGTGGAAGTTGAGCTTTGCCTCTAAGACTTTGCTTCCTGATGAGGGTTGAAATTAGGTCAGAGAAATGCTTTTTTCATCGACAACGTTTAGATAGCAAAAGCAAAGAGCCGGTGGCAGAACTTTCAGATGACTTTCGGAAGATGACCCAGTGTCCCTGAAGTATCCAACATAAGAAGCTTATGAGAATAAAAGCTGAAACATGACATATACGTTTTTATTCCACGGATGTTTTCAAAGTAAGAAAAGTCTCTAGAACTACATCCAGCAGCCTTTTTTTAAACACACACTCACACACACACACACACACACACACACACACACAAATTTACAGAGCTGTCATCTGCCCTGGTCACACTATCGTCCTTTCGTTGTTAATTGGCAGTCTTTGGCTTTGCTCCAGAGATGCGAAAATCCTTGAGGTGACCTACACGAAGTGATGTCAACCTACAGAGTGATTCATCACGGGTCCGTGAAGTTCACATCTTAAATGACAGTCTGGCTTGACATCCCTTTTGGGAGGGTTTCTTCTCAGAGCCTGGAAGACCCTTTTCATTAAAGCAGTCTGTGTTTGGCTTGTATGTAGTCTCTGTGCAGTTTTTTCTTTCGACTATAACAAAAATAATGATGGTATTCTCTTCTCTTCCTTGTCTGATGTTCATGAAGTTTCTCTACCATTTTTTAAATTTCCATGGTGAGCCAGCGAGTGTTCTGAAATAGAATTTGGGCCGTCGCCTCTTGCTTTCAAATCCCCCCTGCCGAGATGGTATATTTACTCAGAATGCATTTGTCTGAATTTTAGAGACACCCTCATTCCTTGCTCCATTTTCTAGGGGAATTGGGAGAACAGTTGAGACAAGGGCATTGATTTCAGGTCATCTAATCTGGAGGGGAAAGAAATGTCTTTGGAGTGAGGACAGCAGCCACCTGTTGGTAAACCAGAAGTAATAACTGCACAATAATACCACTGCATTTTACTTTTTAGCAACTTCCTTTTTTTCAGATTTTTATTATAAAATTAATACCAATTTAGCATAGGAAAATTTAAAATTTTAGTTTGAAGATGAATACAAAACAACGGCAACAAAATATCAGTTATAATCCTGCCAGGTGGCTATGTCATTGGCATTTAAGTATATTTCCTTCCAGTCTCCTTTCTAAATCTGGTGACTTTCATGTTCATTATTTTACTTTCAACATCTTGGATTTGTAGGACCAAGCTAAGATTGGCAACTAACTTTGTCTTTCCTTAATTGAGAACAGTGAGGCATGTTATTAAGTGGTGGTGCTGAACATCGTGAAGAATGTGCTAACATTCGTTTTAAAAATAATCTACCTGTAGCCACTGTGGGAAACAATATGGCAGTTCCTCAAAAATTAAACATAGAATTATCATGGGATCCAGCCTTCCACTTCTTGAGTCCATACCCCAAAGAACTGAAAGCAGGGAGTGGAACAGATGTCTGTACCCCCTGTTCACAGTCGCCAAAAGGTGAAAGCCACCAAATGTCCGTCCACAGATGGAATGGGTAAACAAAGTGTGCTGTAAACATACAATGGAATGTCGTTCAGCCTTAAAAAGGAAGAAAATTCTGACACATGCTACAACATGAAGACATTATGCTAAGTGACATAAGCCAGTCACAAAAGGACAAATACTATATATGATCCCATTTATGTGAGGTACCCAGAGTGGTCAGATTCATAGAGATAGAAAGTGGAATGTTGGTTGCCAGGAGCAGAGGAGAAGGGAGAAATGGACAGTTACTATTTCATGGGTCTGGAGTTTCAGTCTGGGAAGATGGAAGAGTTCTGGAGATAGTGGTGGTGATGGTTGCTCACTAAGGTGACTCTATTTAATGCCACCGAACTGTACACTTAACAATGGCTAACTGCTAAATTTTATGTTACGTGTATTTTACTACAATATATTTAAAATATAAGCCACGCCCACCAGCACTTGCACGCACACAGCTGAGTAGCACAGGCCATTTTGGGAAAGACACAGGAAACTGGTATCAGTGACTATGCAAAACAGTCCGGGACCTGGAGTCACAGTGACCAGCACCCAACGTGTGTTCTAGAAATACTAGTGAATAGACAGTGGTTGCCTGGGGTGGGGTCGGGTAGAAGGGAAGATGTATTTTTCACTGTCTGTATCTTTTTGCTTTTTGTACCATGTGGCTTCATCACCGATTCAAGAAATAATTTAAATTATTTTGGCAGTGAAGGTGGGAAAGGGAGAGTAAGCTCCCTTGGAGTACATTTTGGGACCTCGGAAGGGTTGTCACCCTGCAGAGCTGATGATTGCACTGGGTCTCCGAGCGGTTCTCGTGGATGAAGGGGACGAGGGCAGGCGGTATGTTTCCAGCCTCAGTTTTTATACTAGCAGGACAGGTATTTTTGGCAACATGTCATATTTTGTGTGTTTCCATTTGTTCCTGACCTGGGGAGGGGACTGGTGATCTCTTCTAGCCTTTTAGGCTTTTAAAACGTTTCTGCAGAGGAATATGGTACCCTCCTCCCCACCCTGGAATCGGCCCAGGGTCTTACAGGAGCCCTGATATATAAGTCGAGGGAAATTAATACACTTGGTTAGATCCTGCCTGATGTCCTTTATATATCGGTGACATCATAAGGCATGGTGACAGTCACTGAAGTTGCTTTGAACTTTTTCTCACCCCCTCCTGCCCCAGCAGCCGACAGATTCCACTCAAGGGGCTGATTATTGTCATTCTTCCTTTGCTTGCTTGGGGCACCAGAGAAGAAGTATCTGAAAATAACTGATTAACGCTTGTCCGTAGGATTTCGGAAGAGAACCTTCCAGTTCTAAAGAAGGTGTTGACCACCTATCCTGTCTAGCTAATTCCTTAGAAAATAGCACAGTTAAGGATAATGGAGAAAATTGTCAACTATAGAGACCATGTCCCATATCAACATTTAAAAAATTAATGGATTGATGGGGAGAGGCCTAGGAGGGTGAGGGAGAACATTCGTTTTGCCATTATAGAAATTGGAAATTTGAGCTGTAAATGATGCGCTATGGGGCTGGGGGTGGGGCTGTCACAATTCTGCCCTGGAGATCATGGATTCGATGCTTTCATTTTGGTTTCTCAAAATAATAATAAAGTCATTTTCACCTCCCCCTGAATTACTACAGTAAATTTATATTGGGTGGACGTTGTTCTTGCCACAGCAATTATGTGGTTTCGAAGTGTGCCGTCGTTTCGCCCTGCGGCTGAGAAATGGGTGGGTCCGGGTCTATTAGAGATCCCCAGTGCAGCCGTGTTTGGGGGGCGGGAGGCGTGCAGCAGTGGGAAACATTCCTTTTTGTTTGACTTGTCCTTGTGGATAGCAAGAGTCCCCCAGAGCCAGGCACAAATCCTAGCTGAGCATCCTACTCTTATCCTGCAGAGCAACAGGAGGAAAAAGACCTAAAGTGAGTTCTGTTCCAAACTGAGAAACAAAAACTGTTGCTTTCTTAAGTTCTCTGTCCTGTTTCTCTATGCTCAGAGGCTTAAGGATCATTAGCGAATGGCCCTTTGAGGGTGGGGAGGGCAGGGCCTGCTCTGTGAGCTGCCATGGGGCTTTTGCGGACCTGTCCATGGGTTGGGCTTTATTGATATCAGGTGTTGTGACTCTTGGACTTGATCGATCATTTTGGCCTTCCCTCGTGGAGCCTGTCCAGGAGAATGAATGTGGACTGAGTTCTGATGGAGGAAAATAAAATGTTCGTGGTCAGGGTTTTTAAGAATAACAGTTCTTGTCTCCCAGCTGGGCACGTGCTAGCTTGATTGATTGAATGTCCAGAAGCCTGGGCTTAAATATAGAAAAAATGATATTAAGAGACTTAATCTTACCCAATATACTAGGTTCCATGGAGATGTCTTAGCTTGGGCTGCTGTACCATAGGCAGGTGGCTTATAAATGATACAGATTTATCTTTCATAGCCCTGGAGGCTGGAAGTTTGGGATCAAGTCCCCAGCATGGTCGGGTTGTGGATGGCCACTTTCTCACGGTATCCTCACATGGTGGAAGGGGGTTAGAGAGCTCTCTGGGGTCTCTCTTCAAAGGGCACTGATCCCATTCAAGAGGACTCCACCTTTGTCACCTCCCAAAGACTTTACCTCCTTGTACCACCTGCTGGGGATGCCACATACCTTCAGTCCATCCATAGCAGAGGAGAAGCCACATGTTAAGTAACTTGCTTGTTGAACCACAAGTGGTTAATTTTATTTCTCATTATTTCTGATTGATTCGGGCTAGTAAAAGACGTAACTTTCCTTCCTAAGTTCTTCTTAGCTAGCGTAATAGGGATACTGTCGGCCACACAGAGTGCCCGTTTAGCAAGCTCTGGGTTTTGTTTCGATACGTATCGAGAAGGGGATTGAAACCGGAAGCACAAAAAGGCACGCGGTCTCCGAAGGGGCTGCACGTGTAGCACCTGGCCATCTTTTCCTCCAGGTGGGGAAAGTTCCATCATGTCAGGCTACTCCCTGGTAGGTTCCTGTAGCTGCTTTGGTCCAACCTCCTTTTTTCTGTCCTGGGCAAAACCAAAACAAAGCAAAACAGAAATTCCAAAAACAAGAGTCAAAAGGGAAGTCGTGATAGGACCAGCCATGCATGTCCCCGTTGGGTGGCACTTGGTGGGGGTGTGAGCCCAGACATGCTGTGACAAACACAGCCCTAGGCTGTGCCTTTTTGAACAGTGTCCTCCAAAGTGCTAGTTAAGCGCTGCTTGGATTTCCAAATCGGATGACTTTCTTTGGATTTCTGATTTCTGGCATATGTCATAGAGATAACAGAGAAACCAAGTAGAGAACTCACTTTTTCTATTAAAACATTGTTAATAATAAAGTACATGAGTTTTTTTGGCCACTCTAGCAGATATTGTTGTTTTTCTCGAAATGGGTCTGAGGAGTAACACCGGTTTGTAGCGGGGTGCCAGTAAAGTTGGAATTTCCTGTGATGGGGGAGTGATCGGGTCAGGTACAAATCGTGAGATCTTCCCAAGCAGCGGGTACAGGAAAACAGGAACGCAGCCCCAGAAAGGGAGGTGTGCAGTTACAGGCAGATGGGCCGAGGAGACGGTCTGTTCGCCAAGTGGATTGGAGCCCAAGTCTTCAGGTTTTCAAGTAGGTAATTAGAGCAGGAAGGAGACAAATGCAGGCCTGCTGGCGCCAGGAGCAGCAAGATTTTCCGTTCAGGTTGGAGAGTCTCAGAGCTGAGATGGGTGCCTGAGAGTGTTTCCCCGGCCAGTTAGCAAATACAAGCGCCTAATACTGTGCCCGTGATTGTGGGTCGGGGGGCAGTGTGTAGGCAAATGAGTAAACGGGGTTTCCGTTCCTGAGCAACAAGAAGTCTTAGGCTGAAAGGCGAATGCTTGCAAACACTAGAGACTGGTACACGACTGTGTAGCTAAGTAGCAGACTCCATGGTTTGGCTCCCAGGTGGCAGCGTCCCCCAGTGAGTGGTGCATCTGACACAGAGCACAGGCGCTGGCATCAGCATCCTGGGTTTATAGTCTGGCTGCTCAAGCTCTGTGGTCTTGGGCAAATTATTTAATCTTTTTCTGGGCTTTAATTTTCATATTTACAAAATGACAATAGTTATAGTATCTCTCTCATGGATTTGTTATGAAGATTAAATTATTTTCTTTGTGGACAAAAAGAAAAAGGCCTTTTGTCCCTGCTTCTTTATTTTGAATGCAGTCTCACTACCTAGAAGTGTAGGGGCTCTCATGTTCTCATGAGACAAAGAGTATGAAGGGGGAAAGTAGATATGTAAAGGATGGCAGACGAGAGGGGTCGACTTGTTGGGATTCTTGGTGACTGCTGGGTGGCCAAACCAGACCTCCTACCTCCACATTTTTTGTTTTTTTAGAGAGGGTCTTGCTCTGTTGCCCAGGCTGGAGTGATCTGTTGCAGTGGCGTGATCATAGCTCACTGTAACCTTGAACTCCTGGGCTCAAGTGATCCTCCTGCCTCAGCCTCCTGAGTAGCTGGGACTACAGGTGCAAGCCACTGCACCTGGCTTTAGACTTTCTTAGCTGAACCACTGATGATTGGGTTTTCTGTTCCTTGCAACCAAAAGTATCTTAATTGATACAGATTTGTGGCCAGACTGTAAACTCATTAACAGCAGAGCCATATCTTATTCACTTTTGGGCTCTCGAGCAGAACCTAACATAATGCATTGCACACAGTAGGTACTCAATGATTTATGGTAGGAAGATGGGTGGTTTGAAAGAGGGGAAGGAGGGAAGAAGGCAGGTAGAAGTGATGCACTGGTAAATGTTTAACAATTAGCTGTCTGGGGGGAAAAGTTCTGATTTGTAGCATTTGCCAATTTCCGTGGTATAAATATTCCCATCCTGGCTGGTTTGACGCTACCAGTATGATGCCAGTGTTGAGAAGGGAGGCACACAGTCGGTTCTTGTGAGTGGGTACAAACCAGCTCCAGCTCACCACGAGAGGGACAGGAAAAAAGGAAGAGAGAAAAAAAAGGAAAAAAATTAATTCATTATTGAAATTGATAATAGTAATAATGATAATAACACTTGCACTTTGTTGAGAGCTTTCTCTGTTCCCAGTTCTGCTCTGGTGGTCTTTCCCTTGCATCTTATTGACCAGAACTGGGTCACATGATCTTTCCTAGCTGCAAGAGAGGCCAAGAAAGTTTGGCAAAGAGGAGCGACGGTGCCGTGACTGGCTTAGACCATCCAGGTGTTGTTCCTTAGAGCGGGGCCCCTTGACTCCCTGAATGCAAGCAGATGTCTCCCCGAATACAGGCAGGTACCCACCTGTCAGCCAAGAAGGAGGAGGGTTGTGGGAGGGTAACCAAGAATGTCTGAAAAGGCAAGACTTTCCAAGTAGATGAATCATTTTTCAATCATTTTCCAAATTCAAAACTGCCTTTTCAACAAAGTGAACTGGCCCCATCATCATCCAAAGTATAAAATTTCTCCCTGCCTTCTTTCATTTCTGTGGATCCCACCCCAGATGCCATAAACCGACCTGGTCCTTCGTGTAGAATGGTTGGTTTTCTAAACCAAACAGATACCGACCACAGTGATGAACAAGGTGGGAAGAGGAAACATATGCAGCTTGTCAAAACAGGATTGCAGTAAAGTACGCAGAAGCGAAAACAGGAGCTCCCTGTGCTCAGCTTCACCACGTGGGAGTCGGGCTGTGCGGTCCTGTGTGGGCTGGGTGGGGACTGGCCGTGGCAGGGGTGAGTGGAGAGGATCCCGTGGTGGGGACTCTGACTGCGAAGCCCCTCCTCACGGGCCAGCCTGCTCTTTCCGTATTCTGCTGGGCCGGTTGCTCACGTCGGACAGTCCAGAGTTCTCACAGGCCTCTGGCAGGTAGAACATAGAGAAGAAAAAAAAAAAAAAGCTGATCGTTGGGGGGCGAAGGGCGAGAACTGTTCTAAGGGATATTTCTGTAGTTTTGGCACCATCTTCAGAATTTTTGCCTATTTTACAACCTGGTGTCATTTCTTTAAAAAACAAATAAAAAGATTGCAAGTGACTTATGGTTCCCACCTCATCAGAGGCCCAGCGAGGGAAAACAAAGGGAGGGAGGGAATCGATGTGAGCTGAACGATTCTGTTAGAGGGCCCTGGTGACGCACACGCCGAGGCTTCCTGTCCAGCGAAGGTAAGGTGACAGGAATGGAAGATGGGGACCATGTTTTGAAATGAGGACACACTTCAGCAAGAGCAGAACCCTAGAGGAGCCATGGTTGGAAGAGGCCACTTGTCATCTCTCAGCAGGCTGCAGACTGCACTGGGAGACGGTGCCACCCCCACCTGACCCCTTTGGGCTGTTTGTAAAACCCAATTAGAAGGTGCCTTTCATAGCCACTCTGAGTCAACGCCCAGGCAACATCAGTTGGAAGTGACAGTTCCTTTGGGCTTTCCAGTCCAGAACCTACAACACACAGTCAGGCATGGTTTGGCTCTTTGTTGTTTGATGGTGTTTTTCCTGGGTCATCTAGTGTTTTGCTGGGTGCTGTGACCTGTTGTGTTTTAAAGGCAAAATTACTTTACGTTAGAGACCAGACTCTGGGTAATCAGGCCAGATATTTTGATCTTTCTTTAAGCAGAATGGAAAATGCCTTGCTTTGTTCCTCTAAGGCAGGGGTTGGTGAACTTTTTTTTTTTTTTTTTTTTTTAAAAAGACCAGGTAGTAAATACTTTGGCCTTTGTAGGCCCCAAGGTCTCTGTCACAACTTCTCAGCTGGGCAGCTGCAGAGCGAAAGCATCCCCAGGCAATACATGAGCGAATGGGCGTGGCTGTCTTCCAGTAAAACTATCGACCAAGACTGGCAGCAGGGAAGGCCAATATTTACCACCCACGGCTCTAGGGGGTCTCAGGTGGCATGGTGACCTGTCTCTTGCCAATATGGATCATAATGCATTGCAAAAGTCCCGGCACTGTTTTGCTGAAAGAGCGGAGAGCAGAAGAGGTCGGTGACCCTGATCTTATCCCATTGGTGGTGATGGGCTAGTCAGGGGCTCGAGGAGGCAGAGGATGTCTTCAGGCCTCTTCGTGTACATATGTAAGTAGTAGATTCCATGGTTTGGCTCCCAAGTGCAGCATCTGAGAATATATATACATTCAGATGGTACAGCCCTTAGACTTCCCACTCGGTGGTGGCAGCATCTTTTGTGTCAGCTGCCTGGCCAAAGTTTAATTTTCCCCCTAGGACTTTGCTAAAGCCTCACTTCTCCTATTTCTTTCATCTTTCTAATAGTCTGGATGAAGAGGAAAACACAGTGAGCGCTAATGGTCCCCATTTGAGACATACTACAGCTCATTTCTTAGCAATTTTCAGACTTTGGCCTTATTTCAAAGGCAACCTACTCTACCATCTTGGAGTGTGGGCTGGGATTCACTTGCACATCCTCCCAGACTGGGGATGGCTCTATTAAGAAAGGAGAACGGTTTCCAATTTTACAAACGTTACGATTTCCCCGGCAGACTTTTCCACAGGAAAAATTAACACGTAACTGCATATCGCACAAATCCATTTTCACATCGAGACCTAGAGGAGGTGTGGGGTCAGGCTGACACCTCCGAGAGAGACCCGCACACTGGGGCGAAGGCTTCCAGACGCTGACGGCATGATTCCACGGGGCGGGGCGCGGGGAGCTTGGCTGGTTTGCAGCGTGTGTCCTGTGTCTACTTGCTTCTGTAAGCACGTATCGGTTACAGACGGGTAGAAATAGTTCAGCTTCAAGTGGTGAAAGCCCTGCTCGTGTTGCAAGAACCACCCAGTTTCAATCCCTTTTAGGTCTCGCACGAAGAAATGAGACAACCACCCTCATCCTCGCTGACTTGCACCGAGCCGGTGGTACTTCGATGGGTGCCCTCTCTGTGAAGGGTGGATTTACATATTTTTGCTAATTACAGCTGTCAGATTCCTTGAAGTGATTTAAGGGTGGGGAGGCCTAACAAGTGTGAAGAGTATTTTTAGCCAAGCTGTGTGGGTTTGATAGCCATTTGGGGACTAGTAATTGACTCTAAAGCTGCTTGCGAGGCTGTACGGAAGCGGTGCCAGGTGGAGCAGGACGGGGCCGGGCGCCACGGGGCAGGGCAGCTGGGGGGCGATTCGCTCCTCCGGCGGCTGGCGGTCTCCTTTCCTGTTCTGACAGCTGTCAGTCAGCCTGCTTTACGGGGTGTGGACTTGACACCTTCCCTGCTGTCTGGGTGCTGTGAGAGGTGCAGCTGGAATTGAAAACTTACCTGCAGAGAATTGGTTCGTTCATTCATTCATTCAACAAGCATCTTTTGAGTAGACCAGAGTTTCTCAAACTCTCTTGTGCACATAGATCACAGGCATTTTGTGAACTGCAGATCCCGAGCCAGTAGATCTGGGGTCGGACTCAGGGTCCGCATTTCTAACAAGCTCCCGGGTGACTATGCCGGTCCAGGGACCATACGTACCCTGAGTCGCGAGGCCTAAGACTTTATGTCACGTTGATGTGACAACATGAGGAAATTGAGCTTCTCAATTGCCCCAACGTTCTTCCTCTGTGTCTGCTCTGCCGTCGTCTTTTCATTCACGTCTCAGCAGAAACGTCACCACCTTGGAGAGACTTTGATCCCCTCCAGCCTCAAGTCTAACGTAGCTCCCCAGTGCCAGTTTCAGCTCGTAGAAGATAACATCTGAGATTATCTCGTTCTGTATTTTCTTTCTGTCTCTCTCTGTGAGAAGAGGAGCTCCACGAGGGCAAAGCCCTCGTGCTCACCTGCCCTGGCCACTGGTGTCTCTTCTTCCCGCCCTCAGCGGTGCCTGGTGGGCCTGGCACATAGTAGATGCTCAGAAAAATGCATGACATGAAAGACGGTCAGAATTCCTATCTCTGAGGATGCCACTGACTAGAAAGAGAGATGAAAAAGTCAGTAACTAGTTGTAAGCGTGGTGTTGAGATGCAGTGTGAGAGAGTAGGCTCTAGGCTATCTGGATTCCAAACCGTGTGCCTCAGTTTTCCCTTCATGAAAATGAGGTTAAGTCATAGTACCTCCCCCATACATCTGTAGTGAGGATTAAGTGAACAGGTAGGTGTACAGCACTGAACACAGCACCTGGCCTAAAGCGGGCCCTCAGGGAATGCTAGCTGTGAAGACAAGGGTGGTGCAATGGTACGGGCTGATGGTGGCGATGGTTATGCAGGGAAAGCCTGACTTCTCAGGGAGGGCTTCACGCAGGAAATGCACTTCGAGCTGAATTTCAAAAGGCAAGTAATAATTCCTCAGGGCAGTGTATTGGTTACCAATGCTGTGTGACAAATGATCACACGTCTAGCAGCTTTAAACAACACACATTTATTATCTCACAGTTTCTGTGGGTCAGGAGTATGGGCACAGCTTAGATGGGTCCTCTGCTTTCGGGTCCCGCAGGCCTCAGTGAAGGTGTTGGCCAGGGCTGGGGTCTCATCAGAAGGCCTGACCGTGGAAGGATCCACTTCCAAGCTCACATGGTTGCTGGCAGAATTTGGTTCCTTGCCGGCTATTGGATGCAGGGCCTCAGTTCCTTGCTGTCTGTTGGCTGGAAGCCGCCCTCAGTTCCTGGCCATGTGGGTGTCTCCATTGGGCAGCTCGCAACATGGCAACTGAGCTCATCAAAGGGGAGAGGGAGAGTGACGGCACAGCAGAAGTCACATCTTATGTAATGTAATCACAGCAGCAAGATGGCCTCACCTTTGCTGCATTCTCTCGGGAGCGAGTGGGCCAGCCCACACTCACGGGGGCCGGCACCGCACAGGTTGTGAATGCCAGGATTTGGGGATCACCAGGCTTTGTCTTAGAGTCTGTCCACCATGGGCAGCAAGAGGGGACCAAGGGTAGGAGGAGGGGGGACAATCTAGGCAGAGGGAACAGCATGTGCAAAGGCATGGAGACACGAGGGACCATGTCCTAGTGCGGAAATGCCATCAGGGTGGGCATGGCTGGCCAGCGTTTGGTGGGATGACTGGGCATGAGGGTAGGGCAGGAGCACGGGTGTGTGGGTGGGCTCTGGTGCTGGCACCACCGCTGCTGGCGTGGCTCAGGGTATGTTCCTTGCTCCAGCCTTGCATTTCCTCTGCTGCGCCAAGCGAGAGGCATGGCTGGGACCAGGCATTTTCACCCTGGGTGCCAGGGAGCCTGGGGTTCCAGGAAGGAGGAGAGGGGAGTGGGCCGCCCTGCCTCTGCACTAGAGCGGCTCTGCACCCATCTGTGCAGTTCTGGGTGTTCCGCATAAGGCT
Organism: Avahi laniger; assembly: GCA_963575035.1. Taxonomy (NCBI): domain Eukaryota; kingdom Metazoa; phylum Chordata; class Mammalia; order Primates; family Indriidae; genus Avahi; species Avahi laniger. The sequence continues at coordinate 54,203 of CAUYSK010099373.1, forward strand.
TTCTTTTCATGGAAGCTTCCATGACTTAAAAACAGGCACTAGCTGCCCTCAGAGACTCCCCCACTATGCCGACCCCACAGGGCTCTGTTACGGTTCCTGTGGGCTTGAACCAAGACCAAAACCTGAGACCCTGAGCCGCTCAGCTACATTGACATCGTTTTCCATCCAGAACCGGCAGAAAGAGGGACTTGCGCCTGCTCCGGGGTTGGCGGCGAGGGGGGTTGTTGAGTTATTGGAAAATCCAGTTTCTTCCGAGCTGCCTGTTTCATTCATTCGCTTGCTTAGTCATTGGTTCGTTCTTTTGTTCGTTCAGCACTAGGTCAGGCAGGAGGTGTTCGGTGTCATCGTGGGGCTTTACCAAGCTCGTCTCCAGAGTGTTTCGTTAGCGCTAAGCGCGCGAGATGGGAAGCTGACACCTGCCACTTCAGGGAGGCAGGGAGTGATCGAGGCTGGGCACACCGGTGGCCTGCTCTCTGGAGGAGGGGTACCACGACAGGGACATTGTCCCTCCCTTTTGGGGACCCCACAGAAAAGAATATTTGTGGGAGGAGTAGGGAGTGAAGATTAGTAGGGTGAGGAAGAATTGATTCATGGGAGAGGGAAGTATATTTTTGTAATAATAGGGTTTTAACTTTTTAAGATTTGAGAGTTGACTTTTTCTAATCTGGAGTGACCCAGGAAGCAATTTCACTCTTGGTCTAGACAGGAGGCACACACCTCTCCTGTCACCTCTTTCGCCGTCACTTCCTGTCTTCCTCTTTGCATATTTTTAACTTTTATAGAAGATGCTGTTTTAATTTTTTAATTTTTTTTGTGGGACTCAGAACAATAGCTGGTTCTAGTTTTGGAACTAACTACCACTACCCTGCTGTGGGATCTTGGACAAGTGGCCCAACCATCCTGAGCTCAGGGGTCCAGGAAGGGTTGGGCCCCACAGTTTCTGAGCCCCTCATGGCCATGCCTGGGAGGCTGGGATCTCTCTGGTACTGTGTCCGGAAGCATTAAAATTCATTGTCTTCCCTGGAGCCAACTTTCGGCTCCATTAAACAGCTTTTCCCCAGGGCACATGGGGCTGGCAAGGGGCCTGTCCTTAAAAGCCACAGGTTGAGTGCTGGCAAGCTCACAAAGGAAGTCTCCGGGAGGTCCAGCCTCTGCCTCCCTCTGGGCAGGGGGTCTAAGTGGGTGGGGAAAGGAGGTGCCTCCTGCCCTGAGGGAAAGAGGATTACTGACACCGCAGAGAGGGGAAGCTCTCCCACAGTCGGACTCTGGGACACTTGACGGAGGCAGCTCCGCTCGTTGGGGTCTCAGCTCCGCTCGTTGGGGTCTCAGCGGGGCAGGGTGTGGTGTGGAGGACGTGCAGGGATGAGCTTTGGAAGGACAAGAAAGTCCTCCCAGAAAGAGAATCCATAAAACTAGCAGCAGCTGATGCTCATCTATCTTTCATTCTGTGTGAGTTACACGTATCATCTGTAACACCCAAGTAGCACGATGCCCTGTGGTCCCCCACTTTACAGAGCAGAAATGGAGGCTCTGAGACCAAGAGGTCTATTCCATGTAACTCAGCTGGGAAGCGATGGAGCCAGGATTCCGAGACGAGTTTGGCTCCAAAGCCCCCTTTCCCGTCGAACCCAGCTGAGAGGTTCAAGAGGGGTAGAGGAGGAGGGGCCGTACAACCCTGGGCCTTGGGAGGGTGGGTGTTGAGTTTCCTAGGGCTGCCATACAAATTCCCAGTACCGTAGACTGGGTTGCTAGAAGCAACGGAGATTTATTCTCTCACAGTCCTGGAGGCTGCAAGTCCAAGATCAGGGGTTGGTTCCTTCTGCAGGCTCTGAGGGAGCCGCTCTCCGAGCTTCTGCTGGTAGCTGGCAATCCTTGGTGCTCTCGGCCTGCGGACACAGCCCTCCAGTCTCTGCTTCCGTGTGCACGTGGCATCCTGCCCTGTGAGTTCCGTCTTCACACTGCCTTCCTTTTGTACACGTCTCGGTGTCCAGTTTCTCTCCTCCTATAAGGACACCGGTCACGGAGTTAGGGCCCACCCTGCTCCAGTATGGCCTCATCTTACTTGATTCCATTTGCAGAGACCCTATTCCCAAACAAGGTCACATTCACAGGTACTGGGTGGCTAGGGCTTGAACGTATCTTTTTGGGGGACACAATTCAACCCCCAGCAGTGGGGGTGGCTGTAAGATGGGAGTGGGCAGAGAGAGGGGGTGGGGCCATAGGGACGTGAACTCACTTATGCCTCCTTCTGGTTCCCTGTGCTGTGGACTGAGGAGCAAGCTCCTTTCCTGCTCATCACCAGCTGGGTCCCCTGAGGCTGGAGAGGCCAGGTCACGGATGGCTTGTAGGCCACACTAAGAACTTTAGTCTTGATCCTAGACCAGGCAATGGGGAGCCATCGAAGGATCTGGAGTGAGGGTGTGCATGGTAAGCCCTGGGGGAGGGTGCCTGGGGCAGGAACTGGAGGACTGGAATGTGTCTAAGACAACAGCCTGGGGGAGAGCAGGAGTGGCTGGGCAGGAATCTAGGGGGTCAGGTGGGCAGGGCTTGATCTTGAAGGGAGAGGGCAAGAGAGGAGGGAACAATTGTTGAATGAATTGAAGGAACCAGTAGCGAAGGAGGGTAACTTGTCCCTAGGAGGAGCAGAGTCTGGTGGGAGGGAAACTGTGAGAGAGGGGCGAGGAAGCCAGGTCACTCCATCTCACGGACTTTGGGTTCTCCTGCCAGAGAATATGGGATCTGCACTAATCGCAAAGCTTCCTCTGGCGCTGACGTTCCACGGTTTCTGTGACTCTCAATCAGTGCAGGCTGCAGCAATCAGGGAAGACTTCATGGGGGAGATGGGTCTGACCTGGAGGAAGGAAGCGGGTGAGGTGAGAGGACAGCCTGTGCCGAGGCCAGAGCAGGTACCCGGTGCAGTCCCACCCCGGGCCAGGCAGGGTCCGCCTAGCTGGGATGAGAGAACCTTTCCCAGTGGCAGCTGCTGCCATGCGATCACCGTCCCTCATCAATATTTCAGTCTCGGCTTTCCCGCGGCACCCCCGCTGCCCGAGCGCCTCCCTCAGCGCCTGGCCTCCCAGCTGATGGGCATGCCGGGGTGGAGCCGCTTGGAGCCTTTGCATCTGTTTGCGACTTCAGACAAACGAGATTCCTGAAACCAAAGCCCCAGCCCCTCTGCCTGACCCCCTCCCGGGCCCCCCCTGCTCCTGTCTTTGTGATTTGTTGTGAGGAGCAGCTGGAGGGGCGGAGGGCCCCTTACTCTCTGAGTGAAGCAGTGGGGATTGTCACCAGTCCCTGCGACTGGACTCGGAGCCTCTTGTGTCTGTTCCCTGCCTCTCCCTCCCCGCCGAGCGTATGAGGTCAATTCTGTCGCGCTGCTGTTCTTCTCCTCCTTTAGACAGAAATCCTCAATCCAGTCCTCCGGCGCTCAGAATCCCTGATAGAGACTTCTAGAAAATGATTTTACTTTTCTACGCGAATGACTGTTTTCTAAGCATGTTTGTCACAAACCCACCCTGATGGTGCAGTTCCCCCCCCCACCCCGCCCCGGGGTTGGCGTGGAACCCGTCCGTGCGGTTGGCTTTGGAGGCAGGGCTGTGTCTTGCGAGGTTGTGTTCCGGCCGGGAGGAAGGAGCTTCCCCAGCGTCAAGCAGTGGGGGGGCGGGTGGGGATGACGCTTTCTCTTCTGTGCTTCTAGAATCCTGGAGAGACTCTTCTAGCACTTCTGGGCTTGGACACCTCTCTGGATATCTCCCTCTCTAAGTTTCGAAATCAGGACAGGAATGTTACTTTTTTTTTTTTTTTTTGCTTTTAAATCACTGTGTCTCAGAGCCTAGTACTGTACTTGCCACATAGTAAATGTTCAACAAATCAATTTTCCACTCATTTCTCAAATTCTTATTGAGCACCTACTATGTGCCAGGCTGCATTCCAGACATAAAGGGTATAGCAGTAAACTAAACAAAGTCTCCGCCCGCATGGAGCTCCCATTCTGGCCGGGAAGACAGACTCTCAGTAAGTAAACACATGCCAGGTAAATAATGTGATTTGGGGTAACGGATGCCATTCACAAGGGTTGGGGAAGCAGAGAGTGACAGAGTGGGAAAGCTATTTTGGGAGGTATTAAGGAAGCCCTCTCTGAAGAGCAGCAGAGACTAAGGAATGGGAAGGCGTGAGCCATGGGTAGTGCTAAGAGAAGGGTGTTTGTGGCAGAGGGAAGGCCAAGGTTAAAGGCCCAGAGGTGGGATGAACTAGGCGTGTTAGAGGAAGGGTGAGGCTGGAGTGGAGCGGGAGAGGTAGGCAGGGTTATATCAGGCAGGGTCTTAAGGTCAAGGTTGGTGTTTGTTTGACTATAATCCACGTTCGTATGGATCTAGATGCGCATCAAGGGCCTGTAGGAAACTGAGTTAGTACTGGAAAAAGATAGGGCAGTTCTATAATGTTAATATTATTCAACTCAGTCCTGTTTGCAGTTTGCCCTCTGCTCATATCTAGGGAGGCATCGCTTTATAGTCAATCTAGGAATTCAGCGTGGCGGAGCGGTGGGGAGGTTTGGTTGAGCTGTAAGTGGGGCTCATGGTGCTTCCAGGAATCCAGCCTCGGGAGGGGTGAATTCGGTGTATGCTACTCGACTCAGAGACGTGGGTCAGCACCGGGACAGCGTCCTGAGACAGGGTGGGAAGCGATGGCCGTGCCCCAGTAGGCAGCGCCCGTGCTGTATGGCGCTTTATGGTTGGGTACCAGGAAAGGCACCGGGCCGGGACTTGGAAGGTAAGGGGTCCAGTTCCAGTTCCCCACTTACCGAGCGATCTTGGATCAGTCATTTAACCTCTACAAGCTTACGTTCTGCCGCTGACGCCCTCGCTCTGCTTATCCATAATGAAACTGGAAACTCTGTCACCACTGTGTCCTCCGTATAAACCCCTCTGCCAGGCCGTGAGCTCCCTGAAGGTGGGGGCTGCATTTTATGCATCCTGTGTCCGTTGGACTTAGCAGAATGCCAGAGTGCTCATTGGATTCATTGTCAATTGAATTCCGCTGTGGTCAGCCGTGTCCCCTGTGCACAGGCTGTGGAACAGAAGTGTCTCTTGGGAGAAGAGCCCTAAAACTGGAGCCAGAATCGTAGCTCAGCCATTTAGGGGGGTTTGGCTTTGGACTGCTCACTTAACCTCCCTTGTTCCCATCTGTGAGGTGAGTAAAATACTTTTACCAACCCCACCGGGTACTCGTGAGGATCAAATGGAGAAACATGAGAGTATTAGGTTATATAGTACTGACTGCTGTTCTGTGGCCCCCAGATAGCAATGGCTTCCTGAAGATGGAAGTTCATCTGTCACAAAACAGGCCTGATATGGCAGCTCTGGGGTGCCAGAGGCCCAGACCCCTTCCATCTTGTTGCTCTGCCCCTAGAGAGTTGACCACATCCATGTGGCCCACTATGGCTCTCCGCCACATCCCTGTCCCTTGCAGGGGTCAGTGGCAGCGGTGGATGTGCCCACCGGCCAGAACTGGGCCGCGTGGCCTACTTCTTGCTGCAGGGGCTGAGGACTCCAGTCTTTATTCTAGGTGACCCTGGTGCCTGGCTCACTTTCTAGCACGATGAAAGGAGGCAAGGTCAGATTTGGGGAAGAAGTCTCTGCCACAGCGAAATAAAAGCTGTTTCTGAATCTTGACATGGAAATGATTCAGGGGTGAGAGGCAGCTTGAGTTGGAAAGGATTTTACTCCGCTGGAGTCTCATTGAAAACAGTACCTTGCATTTTCTGGGCGGTGGTTTTTGTCACTGAGTGCTTGGTCTGTGCCAGCCACGGTGCTGAGGATGTCACCTGCGCTATTTCCAGTTAATCCTCGCGACGTTCTTACCAGGTAGGTCCCGTTATAAGGTCCATTTTTGAGATGAGATGAGGCTTAGGGAAGTCAGAGGAGGGACGGTGACTTGGAAATGCCGGGCTGCGGGGAAAATACTCCACCTCACGCTGCCTGGTCTCCTGGTTCCAGTGCCGGTGTCTCTGCCCTGGACATGGCTGGTCCCTCTTGCTGCCCTCCGTCCTGGCTGGAGCCACATTTCTGGGAAGACCATCGCCACGGACAGTGACACTGGTGCTCTGGTCGATGGTTTTCCTGGTGACGCCGTCATCCGCACAGAATGGACTCGAAGGGCAGAAGTGGGCCTTGGGGAAGGGGTCTCTGCTCTCAGGCAGGAGGGGGCTGCAGGTC
>CAUYSK010099383.1:0-34443 GCA_963575035.1 Avahi laniger
AAAGATTGCTCCTAAGAAGTCTAGAACATGATATGATGCAAAGCAGTGGTAACAGATTAAGTACTCTGATGCTCCCAAACGTCTGAATCAGCCTGTTCTGCCTGGTTAACATGAAAATAAGATGTGAGCAAAGATCTTAAATTGTAACGTTTCTCACAGGTCCTCAGACTGGGAATTTAAAACATATATTGGATGAAATTTAAGTAGTGGTCATTGAGGGGGGGTGTGTGTACTCATTCTAAAATGAAACATAAACACAAATTAATGTTTTAATTCTTATGAATGGACATGGGATGCACTTAACAGCACTGTTATTATAGAAATAAAGATTATGCTTAATTATAAATATATTTTGCTCAATCATACATACATATAGGTTCTCTCTCTCTCTCTCTCTCTCTCTCTCTCTTTCTCTCTCTCTCTCTCCTTACCAACATCTTATTTGATCTTTAATAAAGAGGAATTTGAGCCCAAATAGTAGTGGGTATGAAGATGATTACAAAGCAAAATTTTCAGGTGATGTAGCCAGGGAAGATGTAAATGTTTCACAGGAAGTATGATATCATTTATGTTTCTGCCCAAAGGAGGAGCCAATTTCAGCTCAATCCCAATCAGGAAGTTATTCTTCACGCCAAAAGGACATATTTTATACATGGCTGGGTAGAACACATAGCATTCAGATTCTAAAGAGCGAGAGCAGAGGGGCCTTAAGTATGAGATGAGCACAATTTCTGTGATGATAATTTCTTCCTGGAAAAGGGTTTTATCAGATGGCCCTGAAAGAGGAAAATGCCGTCTTTAAAATATTCTTAACAATGGATTTTAAGTGGATGACAAAGCTGAGACTCACATTTTCATGGAACCAGTAATAAACAATCTGATACAAAGGCATGACTTCCCAGTACGTAATTGTGCCGAGCAAGAATAGCACCGGGCATGCAGTAAAGATGGGCAGACACTGGACTGACAGCTCAAATTCTTCACCCCTCTCTTTGCCATCATTCTTAACCATATGAACTGCGTGTTCTACTAAAAAAAGAGAAGATATTTCCCCACTTTGGGTCTGAAAATGGGCCTTTCTTCAGCGGATGGAATGTTAATATGACCAAAGTCCTGCAAAAGGATTGGAGTGATTGGGCTTGTCCTTTTGTACTTCTGCCATTGCTAAGAGAAGTACTTGCCCAAGCTAACCACTGACCCAACTGGAGGCTGAGAGATCATGTGAGCCCTAATCAGACTAGATAGCCTCAATCGCTCAAACCTCAGCCTACCCTCAAATCTACAAGAATAAATGCTTATTTTTGTTTGTCACTAAGAGTTTTGTGATTATTTGTTATGCAGCAGTGGCTAACTGATAGGAAGAGAATAATTATCCTCAAGTATATGAAATAATTTTCTTTCTTTGCTGGAAATGAGAAATGGCTAGAAGAGATTCAAATTAAAAATATGGAAGATTAGTATTATTAGCACCTTTTTTTCAGAGTTTCAAGAATGGAAAAGATAAATACTGGAGCCTCTAGAAAAAAGCAAGCTAAATGCTCTTTTTTCCTTTGTACTTATTGATTTCATACATAAAATCACAGATAAGTCCATAGCAAATAGATATACCATTTGATTAAAAACTCTGTCAGTTCCTTGAAATAGGTAAGAAATGTTTCCTTTATAATGACCTGCTCTATCTACCATGATATATAAGGTCAATCCAGCACTTTTGTTGAGACATATGGCTTATCTTGGTTCTCATTAACTTGAATCTAGTTTCTCAGAACAAATATTCTGTTAAGAAATTATCAGAGAAGCATCTCAAAACTAAAAATATTAAACTTTCAGTTAAACTAAACTTTGGGTTAAATTCAAAGTTTTTATTTTATTAAATTATAAGTTAATGACAACCAGAAAATTCCCAGAGAATCTTTGACAAATAAATGTGCTTATATTTGCAAATACACAGTACATTTGTTAAGGCTCTTTCTGGAGTCAGATGGGTATAATAAATTCAGACCCCAGTTCTGACTCATTAGCTATAGGACCTTTGGTAGGAAGTTGTTTTTCTGAGCCCCACTTGTCTATGAAGTATGAAAATTATGTCCATAGTAAGTGATTAACAAATAGCAGCCATTACTACTATCATCATCAATACCATCCTCCTCATCATCAAAAGTTGTGGGCAAGAAGAGATATGATCCAAGCTGTGCCTTGGAGGATGAATTTGGCAGGAGTGTGCAGAATAAAATGGACAGGGTGAGCAAACTAGAAACATGAATGGTTTTGTTAAGAATATCTCTATCTTTTTCATCATCTTCTTGAGATATTCCACACACCATATACATCAGAAGTGAAGTAGAAAACCTAACACTGAAACACAGATAAAACAATGCTGGCATTTCTGCCTGAAGTAAAGTAATAGCCAAAGATGCAGACTGAAATATTCCCTATCCCCACTTTGCTCAGGAGCTCAAAGTTCACTAATGGACAGACAGACTCCAAGATTGTGCCTAGGGCTCTCGCCCTCAGCGTTTATTCCTAATGCTCCTACATAGAGTCTTTTCTGCCTACGCTCCTGGCCATCTGCTACAATGGCATGGTGCCAGCTGACAGGATAGCTTGCTGGCTTTGCTGAAGCCCAGAGTCCAAGAAAAGGTTTTAGACAAGAAGCTCCTACAGAACTCAGGAGGGTGCTTGGAGAGAGCTCTGGGTTACCTCTCCCTTTCCCTACACAGCAATGCTGAGAGCGATTTTTGCTTCGTGACATTTTATTTCACCTGTTGATTTAACTAGTTGAGTCTCCAATCTAAATCTCGAAATCTGGAGAGGAAAAAAACATGAACCATGTGCAGGTAGGTACCTGTGGCTGCCAAACAGACAGGTGGTGTTACTGCCTGCTTCTTGGCAGGGCTAATGGGAAACAGCAGGGTTTCCACCAATACTCTGCTAATGCCTCCTCAAATTCCCCAATGGTCTCCTTTTTCTTCATGACTTCTCCCTTTTTCCCCAAGTCATTACATATCTGTAAGATTTAGCAAAGATTTTTTTGTTTTACTTGTCTCCCATTTGCATCCACACTAATTTAAATGGAAAATATTAGAATACATTCGTATAAAGTTATTCTTATTAAGACATGAGGAAAGACATTTAAATGCAGCTGGTATCTTAAACTAATGCTTAAATGTTTATTCCAGTGAGACTGGAATATGCTTTATAATTATATTTAAAGTCGCATGCCTTTGGAGTAGATAGAACCAGAAGAGTAAAGTCAATTGGAAGTTAATAAAATAAAAATTTTTGACCTAAGAGCATTTTCATTTCATATTCAATTAGGTATTAGCGTTTTTTTAAAAAAAGGCAAAAAATGCACTTGAATGTCTAGAGCATGTAGATTTAATAATAAGTACCCAAAAACACTTTGGATAGTCCTAATAATAGATATGTGCACCTCTTAGGGAGAAAGTGCAGAGATAAGAGTTTAAATGTCACCTGATAATGATAAGAATGTTGATTTTTTTCTAGGCCAATATTCACTCATTCATTCATTCATTCAACAACTACAGCCTGGGCATTTGCCAGATGCTGGACACTGATATTACTGTTAATGATAGGAAAGCAAATCAACCAGAGCATCTCTCATCAAGAATTTTACCAGCTGGTGTCATATGTGAATGTGTGACCAGACACACCTAAAACAAAGCACAAATGCAGTGGTTGGGATATATACCAGTATTATGAGAGTACTTACTCCAGGCTAGAGGAATTTAGGGAAAACTTTCCAGAGGAGATCAAAGATGGGGTTTGTTAAAAAAAAGAATTCTTAAGGCACAAAAAGAACTAGATATTACCAGGTTGAATGATTCTGCACAGCTACTCACTATTCATATCCTGCAAAATTTCTGGGTTAGAGTAAAAATAACCTACAAAAGGCAAATAATTCTTGCTGTCAGTCACCACAGGGTGGATGTCAAAACCAACTGAGACAAAGAATGTGAAAATACTTAGGAAAGTGCACAGCATTGTATATATGAAAGTTATGATTATCATTTATCTCTAATATTCTTTTTCATCTGCTTGCGAATCAAAACCAAAAACAAACAAATAGAAACAACTTCAAAAATGCGCAGTGTTCTTTACACTCCATTTCAGAGATGTAGTTTTCCAATATAGTGGAATCGTAGCACCAGCAGAGGCTTTGCAGGGGGGAGGGAAGTTCATCTCCCTGGCTCGAGAGGATGGACAGAAGCCCCAGATAGTGGCCAACCTTGTCCATTTCTTTAACACTGGTAAGGCTGCTTTCCTCTCCAGAAACCTCCTTTACGTTAGGATGCCTCATTGCTCACATTATGGGTGGGTTATATAACACAGGAAAAGTTGCTGATGTTGACTATTGCACTGAATAGAAAACAGCCACGATAGTGTATATGATATTGCCACTAGCCAGAGGAACAGAAGACTTAAATTCCAGAACCAACCTAGTCACTGCTTTGCTGCAAGATTATCTACCTGAAAGGCATTAATGGGATTTTCATTTCTTCATCTACTATATAAAGGAAGCAGAACAGGCAAGTCCCAGGCTTCCTTCCAGCTCTGGATTCAAAATCTTGAACCAAGAAGTTCTATCTGTAAGCCCCATGGTAGGACTAATATTTTCTTCTATAATACCAACCTCATTGCCCATGGAGGCTTACTAATGCATATGATAAGCCTGTATGGACTATAAACCTCTAAGGATGAAATGGCAACTTTTCAGTTTCTGTTATTTACAAACTTTAATTAACTCCTCATTGATAAGTATCTTATTTTAATATCATTGCCTCTTATTTAAAGAGGTGAAATGATTCACTTTTCTACTAATAAAATTTCTGATTTTTTGCTTCCTTCTGTTACTGCCTACTACTATTTGTATTAATATTTTAGAAGCAAAGTAAACATGGCATTTTCTTTTTTTTAGGGTGTCCAAGGAGAATTAAATTCTTGGATTCTATTTGAGTCAACACTTAGGATTAGCTATTTCCCAGAAGGTAGGAGGGCAGTGAGGGAGATGGTATTTTAACAACTAAATATTTGAAATGGAAAACATGAGTCGATTCACATATATATATATATATCATCGGCAAACACGTACATATATTTTCCCTGATGTACGATCTCAGTAAAATATCAGAGAGAAAAAATGTCAGACATACATAGCATAGCAATCAAGGGCTAATGAAGATCCAGGTATTAAATCAATTAAGAAGTATCAAAAGCTACCTAATCATCAAGGAACAAAATTGGCACCACAATATGTAGTGAGTATGGGAAAGCCTAATTTACTAAACATACCCTGCAGTCACATAATTGCATGTAATTTTACCAGCATAATTAACTAATTTAATTACCACTTCTCAAGTGCATCAATTATTGACATTACAGAGTTTTCAGACAGCAGAATTACTGTGTGGTACATCCAGAGAATGCAAAATGCTTGGTACGCCTATTTTCCCAGTCACAGTCAACTACTGAAGAAGAATGTGAAGCTGGAGGTAGAAAAAAGTCTCTCGTGGAAGACTCGGAGGGAAGGTTTAAAGGATGGAACACCTCAGATGTGTCTGGCAGGAGGCAGAGGAGGGGAGCAAGCCCCAAGACCACGCTCTTCATAGCAGTTCTCTGCCAGGGTACAGACAAAATATGCAAAGCTCAGTCAGGAAAAGAAATAGAAGGCTCTAATTTTTTTTTTTAAACTATGCAACAATTTAAAATGTGCCTAACAATACTTTCAGAAGGAAAGGAAATAAAAGAAACAGAAGGTTGAGGAAACATTTTGTTAAAGAAGTTTGCCTTTGAGAGTAAGGTTTTTCTGTTTTGTATCTTTTTTTAAAAAAAATCTAACTGTTGCAAGACATTTAATGTAAGGGATCTTCCTGGAAAACTGTTCGAGCTTGTCAAGTCAAAGAGATGTTATAGTCCACTCCCAGATGGGTCCTGGTTTCATGGCTGTTTTTAAACAAAGGGAGGCAAGATAAGTAGGGAAATTTCGTCATGTCATGAAATTTGTGAACAGAAATGGCTAAAAGTCCTAGGAGCTATAGCACGGTTTTATGTTTCTTTTCACAGTGCTCCCCTGTACCTGACCTTTGCATAGTTGTTTCATAGGGTGCGGAGGTGGCTGAACTGTGAAATAGTGTTCACATTAGCAAGGTGCTTTAATGAGACAATTTAATATGGAGTAGGGGATGTGAAACTAACGCATCTTTCTTACCTCTTGAGTACTTGGATAGTTACATTATCTTTGGATTTAAATTGAGATTTTTAAGCCCCTTATTGACTCTGGAAAAAGAAAGGAAATATTTCTTACTTCCATATTTAGGAGTTTCCTTATTGCATTACATTTGAATGACTGTGTCACACAATTCAGAAATTAACTCAAAGAAGAGGAAAATGTGTTTTTACTCACATGGTTGAAAATCAAATTACATTCTAAAGACCTGACCCTTCTATAGCAAAAAACTTTCAGAGCCTGGGAATGAGTGGTTGCAAATAAATGGGGCGAGTTTTACAAAGAGACAGTTTCTGTGAATCATATTTATTTATTTTATGTAATAACTTGTTGGAACCAAAAGTTGGAGACCTCGAATTATTACCTCACCCTTGGTGTGTGTCATTAAGCAGAGCAAAGTTGTCAAATGCATGAAGTTCTCGTTGCTCCCACCACCCATGCTATCTTTTCTTTATAACGCTTCTTCATGGCCCTACCACCTTTCACACAGAGTTCCTTTCTGTTCTCTCCTACCTTCTACCTTAAATTGGCTTAACTTTAAGTCTATATATTACCTCTCCTAGGGATATTTAATTTAACCTTTCTCCATAATTTTACACATAAAATTTTAGGCTTTTAAAAAGTCATTATGGCTTTTTAGTACTATTTCTAGTATTAATGAGCAAGTGAGAAAAGGTATTTTGGGAGCAAGTGGGGGTGGGTGGGGAGAGGACCCTCACTGCACTCCTAAAACCACATCCCATTAGTAACTCTCTCCTTCCTCTGCAGAAGGTTATCTCTAGTCTTGGGACACACCCCTGTGAATCAAACCCAGGAAATTTTTTTTCAGTCCTGATCCAGTCCTTTACTAAATGTACTAATATAGCCCACAAAAGAGTCAATAAAATACTTTCTGCATGAGAAAAAGCCCATCTTCTTAAGGAATGCTTGTTCTGAGAAGTTTATTAGCTTAAGTCTAAGCCTCTGTCTAGAGGAAGTCCCTACTAAGTAGGCTTTAAATTAGCTTCAGTCTTCAGTTCACCCAAACTAAGGATATTTACTCTTCACTTCCTGTTATCCTTATCCACATGTATTTTACTTTCTGTACTATAGATGTATGTGGGTGGTGGTCCAGGAAGACCAATAGTACCAAGAAAGAAAGGGGCCACTCTTATCAACTGGAGCTAAAATAATTCAGGTAGAACAAAAACACCCCTTGCCATCATCAAGGAGAAGATATAAAAATAAGGACCATGTGGAAAGATGTAATGGATCCTGCAAGGAGAGCAAAAATGTATAAGGCATCTCTATTTCTAATGGCATTCAAAATCTGGCCAGGCCTTCAGACCAGTACATAAGTAAGAACCATGCAAGAACAACTAGTATGCTTTAACAGATCAGTGGAAGAGAAAACTTCTAGAAAGGCTGTTCAGGAAATTCTTCATGCAAGGTAGGGCATTTTACCTAAATCTCAAAGGAAGGATGGAATTTAACACAGAGAGGTAAGGGAAGAGAGTAGAACAAGCATGGGAAACACTTTGGTCAAAAGCACAGAGATGAAAAGCTGGTGATGAAATTGTCAATGTTCATGTAGCCTGAAGCACAGGGGGCAACACAAAATCAGGAAGGCAGTAGGGAGGAAAGGAAGAACGTATTTAGGGGAGTGAGGTCCCAGGGCTCTAGCACCGGCACTACTACTAACTAGCCATGAGACCATAAAAGTCACTTCACCTTTCTAGGTGCAAAATGAACATGTTTAATTGGGTGATCTTATCTTATGAGTTGGAATTGAAGTTTGCCATTTTACAGGCTTATAAACATTTCTTTCCTTTTTTTCATTTTGACATACCTTGATGGCCTTCTCTATGCATATTGCGATCTCTAACTATAATGTATTTCCCAAGCTAGGTCAATTCAACTTATGGCAATCAAACATACACGATAGCTCCCGACCACATATTTGGGCTGGAATTATAGTCTCCCTACAGAGTTTATCCAAATTACAGTCAGGCAAATCAAGGACGTCTGCAGATAGTTTGGGTCATCTAGTTCCTTTTTTTTTTTTCATCAATGTTTCTCAAACAAGTGGTCTGTCTACCTGGTCTCCATGTCTTCAACCTATAGTTTCGTTCCTTATACTCAGAATTGGCTTCTGCCGTCACACTTTTTACTGGATCCTTATTTTCAGAGATTATTGGTAAATTCCTAATTACTATTCTATATGAATTCTCTGCAGTATTTTATATGTTGACTGATGGTTACAGGAAAGCAACAACCATGACCCAGAGTCAGATGAACACTTCCGTATGTGAGGAGGTTGACTTTGGGGATGTCACAATAGAAAGCGAAGAGTGGGGAAGTCCCTGAACTGGCGCATATGTCAGATTAACTCAGCACCCTCCAGGACCACTGAGAGGATTTTTCCTCCCGACACTTGTCTTTTCTAATGTCAGTCAATTCTCTGATTCTTTAATACCACATTGGTGGCCAGCAGTTCTATTCAATTCTCATACTAACTCCCTGAGTTAGGCTCAGACCCCACATGTCAACGGCTCAGTCTGACAAGACCGCCTTACGTCTGACACCAGCTGCAAGGGGGTTTCCAAGCTTCCCACACTCCTGCCTGGCTAAGAACAAATTCAAGGGATCCCACAACCTCCCCTCTCAAGCTTGATAATTCACTGGAACAACTGTCAGAACTCAGGAAAGTGCTTTACCTACTATTACTAGTTTATTAGAAGGGATACAACCCAGGGACCTCTAAATAGAGATGCCTAGGACAAGGTACGGGGGGAAGGGGTGCAGAGTTTCCCTGTCCTCTACAGCTCTTCAGGTGCACCACTCTCCCAGCACTTCAATGTATTCCCCAACCCAGAAACTCTCCAAACCCCATTGCTTAGGGCGTTTTATCAAAGTTTCATTATGTAGTGTAACTGATTAAATAATTGGCCGTTGGCAATTGAACTCAATCTCTAGGCCCTCTCTCCCCCTCCTCAGAGGTAAGGGATGTGGAGGAAGGCTGAAATTTCCAACCTTCTAATAGCGGCTTGGGCTTTCTGGAGACCAGGTCCCACCCTGAAGGTATCTAGGAGCTCCCAGCCACCAGTCATCTCATTAGCATACGAAGATTCTTATCACCCAGAAGATTCCAATGGCTGTAGGAGCCCTGTGCCAAGAACCAGGGACAAAGATCGAACATTTATTTTTTATTATACCACAATCATCCTATCTAGTATTCTTAGGGCATGTCAAGATTTGACCTTCTGGCTCTCAAATAAACATTTCCTGCTTTTGGTCAAGAAGGGAAGCCCAGGATGACCCAGAGGAAATGATATTTCTTATGGCGATCCCTCTGCCCAGGACTGCAGTCATGAGCCACTAGAAGGTAGCAGAGACACACCACGGGCTGAGTCGGCACAGCGGGAAGATGGAGGATCAATCAAAAGGAGGATAATTCTTTATCAAAAATCCGTGGTTGTTTCACAATGTTCAGTCCTTGGGCCTCTGTTTATCTCACTCTCCATATTTCCCTCAGATCTCCTCTCACAGCAAGATTTCCACTGTAAATGAATATTTTACAGGAATGATAAATGCCTTCATATTAAGATTGTGTTGATTAAAAAATTAAATCACAAATATAAGAAGAGTTTCCTAAACCTCACCATACTGTCCAAGTACTCATTAGTTATTATTGAATCAGGAAACAGGAACTGTGTCCCACTTACTGCTTTATATCTGGCACCAGACATAACACCTAATACATAGACCTTCAACAAACACTAGCTGAGTGAATGCATAAACAAATGACACTATAATTGTCTTTACTACCTTCTAAGATTCACGAAAAACTTTTTCTGACACCATAACTTACTTCCTCTAACTCTTATGCATTTATGAGCTGTAAAATTTTAGCTGCATTTTTATGTGACTCTGACTTGTCTTCCCAGCTAGATCATAGTTGAATTGAGGACAGGGATTTCATTATGTCTCTTTGTATTCCTGCATAATGCCTATCATTATAGCAATAATTTTAAATCTCTTAGTAATAATGTAAAACATTGTCATTATTGCTAATACAATTCTTTAAATTATGAAGGGTGTGTGTGTGTGTGTGTGTCTGTGTGTGTGTGTGTGTGTGTGTTGCAATCGTATGTAACAAATCTAATCAGGACAGAGCAAGAATCACTTCTGAATTAATTGGACTCTGAAATCAAACATCTCACCCTTATTAAAAAGTATTTCCAGATACAGAGTCTCTCTCTGCTACTAATTTTGGAAAAATACGTTCCACTAATAAACCTTCATCCTACCCATCAAAATGTTATCTAGGATGCCATCTTTGGACAAATATGTTCTTTATTAAAATTTTCTACTTGATGTGTTTCATTTTGTTTGTATTCCTAAAAATCTGAAATATTTAGTTGTCTAGAAACATGAACATCTCTTATGCATATGATCATAAACTTTCTGTTTGTTTAAAAAATAAATCCATTTGGATGGGATAAATGACAGAACACTCAGAAATAGTTTTTTGAAGCTTTATGGCAATGACAAAGAGAAAAAATTCTCTGATCTTGGAGAATAAGATTAGCAACCAAAAATTCCCCCCCTCACAAATTGAGATTTTTATTCATGCAACTGGTTTCTTCACTTTAGCTTTTTACCGTCAACATGAGGGATCTTCCAGTAGAATCTGAGTAATTTACATCTTGTGTCATTGTAACAGCTTTTCATTTTTTCACAGTTGAGACCAGGAGAAGCCTAAGAGTTAATTTTAATAAGACTAATCAGCCCATCTTGACAATGGAGGGGAAGGAACAGGGACAGGTAGATGACTGTATGTTTTGACATTAGACTATTAACATGCAAATCATATGCAAAATCATATGCTAATAACTTTGAGCCTTTGTTTGTGGTTGGACACATTTTTTCTTCAAATGGACTACAGTCCTGATTCCATTCTACACAGGAAGGCACTTAGCAAGGCATCAATATGCCCAAGAAAAATATAAAATACTCTCTGAGCACTTATTTTGATCTCTTTGGAAGAACAAGATTCCTTTAAATTTGATTTTTTTGCCTGCTTATTGGGAGGGAGCACCGAAGCATGGCAGGGAACAGAAGCCCACGCAATGCCCATGCCCACTGCGCACAGTAAATAACAGTGGTGAGAACACAGGGCAGCAGACAGCGTCCTTCACATTATCCAGAGGCCACTGCAGAGCTCCCAGGGACAAGCAGCATTAATTATAGACTAATGATGCCATTTACATGCACATTTTTAAAAACAGTAGTGAATGTAGTTCTAATAATTGAAGATGAGTGAGATGAGGCTGCATTAAAATGCTCTATTCAGTCTCTTATCTCATTTTTTAAAAAGACCTCTGTCACCTTGGTGCTCCTTGGTACACATTAATATGGCGTAACCATGCAATATGGAACATCACGCTGGTTCTTTATAGATTCAATCACTTCATCGATCTGCTTCTGAGGTGTGTTGCCTCTTTACAACCTCTTATGATCATAAACTCAAGATTCTAGTGGGGGTTAAAAATAACATATAATAACTTCTGATGTAAGTGTGAAGACAAAATGAAATTTAAGGAATCTTGATGTAGGTGAAAGATAAGGATTGCACAACTAAATAATAAATCAGACATCATTTTGTATGTATATTGGGATTTTGCTCTGGTACAATCAAGTACCAGTTTATGTGGTTCAGGCAATCACAGAATAGAAGGACAGGAAGGGAAAAAGAAATTTAAAAAAAATAGCTCATCTCTATCCACAAAGCCTTGGAGGGTCTTAGTATTCTTATGAGCTCAAATGTATACCTTGTGCCCTCAAAAAAGGACATCGGCCAAACCAGGAGCTGAAACTTGCAGCTTAGGAGAGCCAGAGGCCAGCCATGCCCCCAACTGGACTTTGTTTCCATAAGATTTCTTCAGCCCTTGTTGAAGAGCTAGTGGCCATCCAGGAAGCCTTTTGTGTAGAGCAATCTGTGTTCTGAATCAAGAAGAATCAGGCAGATGGCAACTCAAGGAGATCTCTGCTTCCTTTGAAGATTTCTGCCTTTTAGAAAGTGATTGAATAAGACTCGTTATACACACTCTTTGTTGTTTTTTGTTTTTCATTTCATTAACATTCAGATTTTGATACAGAAGCATTGGAAACAAACTTCAGTGTTAGTCTGAGCCCATTTGGGCAGCACCTCTCGCTCTGATTTCCTAGTTCCATAATTCCTGGACTGTGCAACATTTTTAAATGTTTCTCTCATGGAATAAAATTAAACTTTATTTGGCAAAAGAAAAAAATGACAACCCCTCATTCTCCTCATAACAATTGTCAATATTTTAATGTCTTCCCAATATTAGCAAAACATAAAACTGAACCGTGGTGCCTTAAATATTTACAACCTACAATTTCAATACAACATCTTAATAAAAGTCATGGCATAGGGAATGAAGGCCCAGTTATGCTGGAGTTTTTGTAGGACATGCTATACGAATGCCTCAGGATCACTTTGATTGTCCGTGCACATGGTTCAAATGGGGCTTAGGAAATCAAAATTCAAAGGCTTTTATAGATAGACTATAAGAGATTAAATAAGTTCATAGAACATTTGCAGCTGGGAAAAGCCATCAAGATCATCTCTTCCTATGTCCATATTTTGAAGATGAGGAAATTGAGATCCAGGGTTTATTACTTGCCAACAATCACAAAGCTACTAGTGACAGAACTAGAATTAGAATAGAGGTCATCTGGCATACATTCCAGAGTTTGGAGATGTCTCTTTACTCCCATATGAGACGGCTTATAATAAATGTTTTCACAGGAAAATGGAGCTGAGAAAGTTTGTGTCATTTCATTGTTTCTCACACTACATGGTGTGGACAATTCTCACAAACTTTCCCGGGCATGTTTCTCTATTAACAGGAGATGGGGATTAAAATCTCACATAGGAAGGCTCCTGTAGCCTTATTATTATTAATTACACCAATATTAGCATTTTATATTGTCATAGGTTTTTGTCTTTTTCAAAGTACTTTCATAAGTTCATTCATTTACTCACCTACTATTTCTCAAGTATTATGCACTCAGCTAAGTCTTTTATCTTCATTATTTTACTTAATTCTCATATCAACTCTATGAGGCAGGTGTTATAGTTTGTTTTATAGACAAGAAACAGGCCGAGGGAGGTAAAGTAACCTGCCCTGGGATACTGTTACAGGTCAATGTCAGAATCGGATATCAAACCGTGGTCTTTCTGACTCCAAAGCCCAAGTTCTTAACCACATGGATAAGTGACCTCTGAAATGACATGTGAGTACATGCACCTATATTAGGTTACCTAAGTGTCACCAGAGTACCAGAAGGTATATGCTATAATACCCATTTTACAGATAATTTATTCATTCTTTCATTCCTTCAACAAATGTGTATGCAGTGTGAGTTATTGTGATTTCCTGCTATTGGCAAGCACTCTTCCAGTAATGGGGATAAAGGGACATTAAGTTCCTGTCTTCCTCATGGGGGAAAAACAAGCTATTAGCAAGCAAATTTATAAATAAATAGCAGAATTTCAGATAAATGGCAAGAGTAAGGGGATTGAGAGGCACTGGGTGGGGACATACTCTAAATTGGGTGGTGAAGTAAGGCCATTCTCTGCAAATGATATCCAAGCTGAACATTTATAATGAGAAAAAGTGAACTATGGGAATCTCTGATGAAATGAAGCCTTAGAAAATAATAATAAAGCCAAACCTTAGAAAACTAAAATCACCTTGCCTAAGATCACACAGCTAGTAAGTGGCAGAGCTGGGAGCCGAAGTCTAATTCCCCAGTCCCGTCTCTTTCCACTATAACACATACAGGTTTGTGCAGGTCAACCTTAAACCAATCAGTCATGTCATTTTTTTTTTTTTTATTCTCTACAAGTGCTTTTGAAAACATTTTCATACAGAGACAAACAAGGGAAATAGATGTCTTCCCTTATGCCAGCTAGTTAACCAATGCATTTATTAAACACCTTCTAATGAGCAGTTCTCAGAGGATGTCAGATATCTGAATTCTCCATTTTTAGTAAAGACAGAGAGAAGAAAAGACATTCTCATATTTGACATGCCTTCTTGAATAATATTTCTTCCTACTATTATGACTATGAATGGTTTTTATGATATACTCAAGAGTATGTTTCATTTTACTTTTGAAATTGGACTAATTGTAACTGTTCCCCACCAGCCAGAATTGGAAGCAAATCCGATACGAGGCAAATGACTGGGTTCTGCCCCCACTTTACTGGGGTCATCTGAGAGCCCTGAGCTGACACAGTCCGAGAGCACTGGGGATGTCCAGCCTCTGGATTCCATCCTTAGCAGCCTCCCCGAGAGATGCTCACTATCCAGGCTCACATGACACTCACACAGTTGGATGCTTCTAGTAGCAGCGTCCACACTTTCCAAGCCAAAGTCGGCAGCCGGGATCCTCACTGCCACTCAAGGACACACAAGGGGTGATCTATCTCCAGGCCTCCCCACCGGTTCTCCTTAGAGGTCCTGCTCCCCGCAGGAGCATTACATGGAAATGGGTGCTTTGCCACCTTGCAGGCACCGGGGAATCCAGCCCTCTCCCTTGCATTGGCCCCTGCCTGCCTCTTACCCTCTTCTCTCTGGGGCAATCAGGCAAAATACACTTGGGTGGGCTCAAACCACAAAGATGATATCCTCCTTCCCTACTTCTTCTCAAACTTAGACTTCCAAGAACTAGCTTGGAGAATTTATGACGACACGGATTGCTGGCCCCCACCTCAGAGATGCAGATTCAGTAGGCCTAGGGCAGGGCTCAAGAACTGACATTTCCAACAAACTCCTAGGTGATTCTAATGCTGCTGGTCCTTGGCCTTTGAGTAGATCTGCTTATGTTACGTTTGCTTAAAGGGGAGAAAAATTTGCCTTTCATTCTTTTTGTGAAATACAGGGCAGTGTGTTAGTCTGTTTTGCATTGGTATAAAAGAAATACCTGGGGCTGAGTAATTTATTAAAACAAAAAAAAAGAGGTTTGTTTGGTCATCGTTCTGCAGGCTGTACAAGAAGCATGGCACCAGCATCTGCTTCTGGTGAGGGCTTCAGGGAGCTTCCAGTTGTGCTGGAAGGTGAAGGGCAGCATGTTACGTGGTGAGAGCAAGAACAAGAGAGAGAGGAGGTGGTGCCAGGGTCTTTTCAACAACCAGCTCTTGTGTCGACTAATACACAAGAACTCACTCATTATCTGGGGAGGGTGCAAAGCCATTCATGAGGGATCCACCCCCATGACCCAAACACCCCCCACCAGGACCCCATTCAACACCGGGGATCAGATTTCAACATGAGATTAGGAGGGGCCAAACATCAAAACCATACCAGGTGGCAAAAAGGACAGGACCCCAATTAATTTTTCAATAACTCACACTGTTACACTTGCAAAGACAGAAGAGGGAGAAAATAACAAAGGAAATTTTATTTCCTGAAACACAGGTGTGCAATGCTTTTCTGAGGGGGACTTTGCTGCCAGGACCTCCTAACCACTGCTGCCACCCCTCACCAGAGCTTGGCTCATAAACCCACTCTCAGGTAGACCAGCTGCAAGAGGAACAGCTGAGGAATTTCTGATAGGCAAGTCTAGGCATTTCCTTTTCACTACCAATTAGCTAGCCACAACTGTAATAGAGTGCTCAGCTGCTCCGGCCCAGAATGCAATCCACACAAATGTTCATTGTGTGTCTCTGGCAGCATCAAGAATTTCATATTAAAAGTACAAGGGGAGGTGAGAAGGAGAAAAGAAAAAAATACATATATGGAACACATTTCTGAAACCGAGAGCTTTCCGTCTTGCCACCATGAATTTTTCACACTTTTCATTTCTGCATTACACTATAATCCTATGTATGTTTGCCCTCTGCCTTCCACTACAATCCCCCAATGAGGCTATATTCTTTTTTTCCTTTATGTTTCACTGGCTTTTGGCAAAGGAGTAGCCTTGACTCTCAGGGGAAAACATTTATATCTAATATCTCCTTTCATAGCCTGCACCTTTACCCAATCTTATTTTTAAAAGTGGTCCATGGATTCTGCAAGGAATGCTATGGAAGTACATCACAGTGCAAAGAATCAAAGAACTCAGGCAGAGATCATGTCACATTGTTTAGGAAGTTTTGCTTCCCCATGGTATTTCTGTGCTTTCATAACAAAGCTAGGCAAGCCAGAATAGAGAGTGTATTCTGGAAGTACATAAAAGAAGCAACTTCTAAATCAACTCAGTCTCAAGTAGCTATTCTCTCTAATGTAAAATAATCTCAAGCTGTTTGTAGGACCCTAAGGTGCACTCAGAAGATAGATAAAGAAACAGCCACGTACAAGTTACCCCAATGGCTAGGTTGGGGGCAGATGCCACAGTTTTGAAGGGGATGCCTTGGATATTGCCATAGAGCCGGCAAAGGGGCAGAAGGAAGGTGGAGACAGACCCTGCACCAACACCACCACCGTTCATACAGAGCAACGCAATGTTGTTACGGCAGTGTCATTCTCAAATTCAATCTCATCACGGATACAACCAGGAAACAGAAAGAAGGAACTGCTTGCATTTTTCCTACCCCTAGGCTACGCTCAATTTAGATATCCTGTCAGGCATATTTTGCACTTTTCCCTTCTTCAGCAGCCTGTAATATAAAAGCACCAGAGATGCAATGCATCATTCATCCATTCATTCATTCATTATTTGACCTTTCTCTCCGGCATTCTCCCCTTAAGTCAGGAACTATCACGGTAACAGCAAAATCCTTGATGGGCAGGGTTTGCTGAGAAACCCCAAGGTAACACAATTTCCCTCAACAACCTGGAGAAAACAAGAGTGGTTATCTATTCAAGAGAAAACAGAACATTTTGTGTATTTAGTGTCAATAAAACAATTTCCACAAATGTTAAAGTAAACATGGAAAAATATAGCTATAAAAAAATGGCCAAGGGAGAGAATTTCCTTTCACGTATCAATGTATTCTTCCCCTCACAGTGAGAGTCATGATTTCATACCCTTTCTATATGTGAGAAACGGAGCTGGGCATTTTAGCCATCTAATTACTAATTAATATTCTGACCGAAAATGCTGGGCTATAGATATTGGAAATCGAGTTTCCCACAGGACTGTCACATTGTGTTTAACCCAAAGCAATGATGTTTCTGCTTACAACTCTGAAGGTTTCATGGCTGTCTGCTGTGTCTTCATTCTCCTTTGGAACGTCTCCAATTTCCCCAGAAACACAGGTGGTCTTTTGAATAAACAGAACTAACATATTGAGCTCCATAAGCTCTGTGATGATATGCATTTCTCTCGTTCACAGCTGTTGCTTGCACAGTTGGAATAATGTGCGACTATGAGGTGGCTACTTAGTGAACTGGAGGTTCCTATTCAGAATGTAAATTCTTGAAAAGGCATCTTCAGGTAAAGAAGGAACAGAAAATAACAAGTGGTGCTCCACAGGGATCTGTACACTTTTCATTATCTGTGTGAGGGAAATGAAAACATGTGTTTAGGAATCCATTGAAGAATTTGATGGTATTCATTCTACTTCAGAGGAATCCTGTGCTGAGAGGATTTCATTCTATCATGAAATAATTGGTACCAAAGGCCTTGAGCAAACATGCTCTATATTCCTGGCACTTAATAGAACTGAAACGTTAGCTGTAATAAAATATTTTACCACCTCTCATTCATCTAAGACTAAAAAAGTTTGAGGAATTCCTAGGATTATATAAAGTCCATTTTACAATAACACCAGTGTCAGTGTTCAAGGTTTAAATAACAAGCAGAATCAACAACAAAGCAAGAGCAATGATGTTTATCTGCAAAGTTGTGACACCTCACTCAGCACAGTGATCTTGAAATTTTCTTAGCTATAATTCCTCTCTGAATGAAAAGTTAATTATAAAGACTTTCAGTAGCTTTACTTACTGAACTGTACCTCTTTATTTGCAACAACCCAAGGAAATGTTTTAGCAAATGAGACAATGTCACCATATGTCAAAATGGTGGAGGGGGACTTCTAATTTATATATATTAGAAAATTGATATTTATATTTACATTTACATTTCTTAGAAAATGAAAACAGAACTACAAGACACAAATCATCTGGAAATCTAACCTATGAAAGAGGGAAAACAAGATCCACTTATGTAAGAATTTAAAGTTGAAGAAATAGAAATAATGGAACAACCAGAAAAGGATTTTTAAAATACGTATGTGTGGTATCCAGGGAGATAATGAGTAAAGATGGATATATTACAGTTATTTGTTTTTTACCGAATGTGGAAAATATTACTATTGAGTAATACCTGGCACATAGTAAGCACTCTGTGAATGTTAGCCATTATTTTCATTTACTACAATATTGGCTCCACAAAGGCAGGGAATTTTGTCTATTTTATTCACTGTTATATTCTTCCACATCTAGAAAAATTTCTTATACAAAATAAAAAATGAACAGTTAATTATTAGATAAAAAAGTACATTTAGGTAAATGTATATATAAAAAACCAACAGTAGACTATCAAGCAAGAGCAGTGGTTGCAAAACAAGAAAAAGTTTTTATAACAAAAACTGATTAGATATCTTAAATATGAGAAGAATAATTATGGAAATAAAAAATAAAACTTTCACAAACAATGTATCATAAATCATCATTGCTGTAGGAAACTCACCTTCTCACAATAACTAGACTCTGAGAAAAACCTCACTCCTGGAGGTATTGTAGGTCTTACAAAAGGTAGGAGAGCTCTCCAGGGACATCCTCAGAGAAATAAACATAAGCCTGGAATACAAGGGGCTGAGGCCAACATCTGAGATGGGATTGCTTACAAATCAGGTTAGGCATACACAGGAAAAAGGCCAGGATGGGCAGGAGCCCAGGCCACACATTTGAGAAGCTGAGCTAGAGCAGAAGGTACTTAAAGCTTTGGGAGCCAAGAGAGGAACAAATTTATGGAAATCTACAGTACCAGTACACAAGTCTGCAGGAAAACAGAGGTAAAGTATTCTAAAGTTTATGCATTGTTTAGGATGCAGATAGAGGTATTGTTTAACTTTAGATTTTGTGATGTTAATAATACATGGGGAAAGTTCAAGGGTAATTAATAAGATAGGAATAGGAGAGTGTTATACATTTGAATGAGAGAAAATGTTAGTAAGTAAAGCAGAACAAAAATATTCAATCTAAAAATAGTAAGAGGAAAAAAATGGAACTAGTAGAACTTAATAGAAAAAGGCTCCACAGCAATAATTGGGATAAACAAATGGACTAACCTCACAGGTTTAAGGAAAAGGAGAGTCACATTGGATTTAATATTAATGCATATGTTAGTCCTGAAGGACTCACCATGATTAAGAGCACGTAATCAGCTTACAAACAAAATTAGCAAAATTACTGCTATTAGCATCAGTATGCATAAATAAGAAATAACAGATTTAGACTCACAAAAACTGCAGATGTTTAACTTGTTAGATATATGTCATAGCTATGTGAAATGTTTTAAAAAGTAAAATATTCAACATAAAGCTAAGCATTCAGCAAGAAATTATTGGGAAAAAGGCTTTTAGAAATAAAAAGTATATTTGTAGAAATCAGAAATTCTGTGGATGGGTTAAACATTAGTTTCCTGCAATAGAGAATTAGTAAACTGTATATCCCAGAGTTATCCACAATACAGCAAAAAGAAATAAGGAGATGAAAAAATATAAAAAAGAAGTTAAGAGACATTGGAGGGTAGAATGATAAAGACCAACATAAATCTACTTGCAGACCCACAAAGATAGTATGTAGGAAAGGATAAAGGCAATATTTAACCTCTCAGAAAGGAAAAAATAATATAAATCTGTGGATCTAGTAAGCAAAACTTGTCTCAAATAGGATAAATCAAAAGAAATTCCCTAAGACATATCTTAGTAAAATTAGAAAATACTGAGGACCAAGAAAATATCTTGAATGCAGAGAAACAAGGACAAGATCTTGTCTTATTTAGGATGAAAATAAATATATTGTTTAACTTTAATTTTGTTAAGTATGCATGGTAACAGTTCAATACTAATTAATAATAGATTAAAAGCAGAGCATGTAAATTTTAATGAGAGGAAAAACTGAATAAGAAAAAAAGTCAAAATCTTCAATCCAAAAATGGTAAGAGAAAAGAGAAATGGCACAAGCAGAAATTAATTGAAAAAGTCCAAATATGTCAAGAATCGGGATAACCAAATGGACTACACTCAGAAATTGTTCTAAAAAAATCAGTCACACTGAATTTAATAAATGTGTTAGTTCTCTCATAGTTAAAGACAATGGCGGTTATGTAATTATCAATCTCCCAGAATTTTCTTCCCTAAGTATAATGAAACAAATATGTAACTAGAAAAATTCTACACAAAAACAAGCTGTCACCATTTGTATCAGTCTGCTCAGGCTGCCATAACAAAACACCGCACGCCCAATGGTTCCCAACCTGTTTGGCACCAGGGACTGGTTTCACGAAAGACAATTTTTCCACAGGTGAGGGATGGGGAGTGAGAGGTAGGAGGGGGTGCAGGGCGGGTGTGGGGGCACAAGGCAAAGCTCAGGCGCTGATGGTGAGGCAGAGCTCAGGCGGTGATCCCAGCGATGGGGAGTGGCTGCAGATACACATGAAGCTTCCCTTGCTGGCCTGCTGGCCCACCGCTCACCTCCCACTATGTGCCTCCCCCAACCCCTTCCTAAATTTCACAGAAGATGGAGAGGGGATGGCGGTGGAGCTCTGCGGCCCAGAGCCCCTAACAGGTCACAGACTGGTACCAGTCCAGGCCCTTGGGGTTGGGAATCGCAGGAAACTATAGAAATCTATTGCTCACAGTTCTGGAGCCTGGAAGTCCCAAATCAAGGTCTGGTGGAGTTCGTTTTCCAGAGAAGTCTCTCTGCCTGGTTGCAGATGGCTGCTTTCCCCTCACGTGTCCTTTACTCTGAGCAGAGAGAGAGCTTTCTGGTGTCTCTTCTTCCAAGGAAATTAAGCCTGTTGGATACAGGCCCCACTCTTACTGATCTCTTTTAGCCTTAATTACTTCTTTCCTCCCAATACAGTCATGCTGGGTGCCCACCTGCATTAGGGAGGGACTATGCTTTATTCAGTATACTAATTTAAACGTTAATTTCTTCCAAAAACACCCTCACAGAAATACCCAGAATAATTTTTACCAAATATCCGGGCATTTCGTAGCCCGGGAAAGTTAACCCAAAAAAATTAACTGTCACATTATTACTTAAAGGCAGAGTATGCCAAAATGACAACCAAGAGTAAAAAGAGAAAATTCACCAAATACCACTGTGCAATTTTTCATACTCCCTTCTTTCTGCCCCCCACAGCAAGGCATTGTAGTAAACAAACAAACAAACAAACAAAAAAACCTTAAACTGGTATCATAATTTCCATGGACGAAACGGAGAAAATTGTAAAGAGCCAAAAGGCACCAGACCCAGACAGTTTCACTGCGGTACTCCATCAAAGCTTCAAATACCGCATAATCCTAAAGTTGTATGATTTATTCAAGAGTATTGAAAAGGAAGGGAAATTTCCCAAATTCCTTTTTTGAAGTAAATATGATACAAATTGATAAACCAGATAAAGATTGTGCCGAGATTGTGCAGAGATCAATATTACTAATGAATGCCAATGCAAATATACTGAGACAAAACATTAGCAGACAGAATCCAACACCAATTTAAAGGAGTAATACAGAATGATCAAGTAGGTTTTATTCCTAGAATGTAAGTTGGTGCAATGTAAGAAACTATATTCATATAATCCATCATATTGATAAATATGAGAAGGAAAACATGATACTCTCCATAGATGCTGACCAAATTTTAACATCCATTTATTAATTTAAAAAACATTCAAGAAAATAGGAATTAACAGAAACTTTCATAACTTAATAACATCTCTGTCTGTGTAGAGACAGAGGTAGACACAGAGATAGAGGTAGAGATGGAAATAGATAGACATATGTACATGCTAAAGCCAGAATCTTATTTAATGGAAAAACACTATATAGGAACAAGATAAGTCCTTTCACTATCTCTGCTATTCAACACTGTGCTAGACTAGTAACCAACATGATTAAGCAATTAGTGACATAAAAATGGGTAAAGAAGAAGTAGAATTATCTCTATGTGCAGATGGTAAGATATTTATTATACCTAGAAACCTTCAGAGAATCAATGATAAAACCAACTTAAATTATAAAAGAATTTATGTCAGAATACAAAATCAATAGCCTTTATTTACACAAAAGTGGAGGAAGCTCATTTACCACTGCAAAAAAAAAAGAGATTAAATACTTAGGATTACATTTAACAAGAAATGTGCAAAACCTATATGATGAAAACTTCAAATTATTTCTGAAAGACACAAAAGTTGGTTTGAAAAAATGGAGAGATAGCCCCCTTCTTGGATATGATGATTCAACGTAGTAAAGATGTCATTTCTCCATAAATTAATTTATAAATTAACTACGATCTCAATAAAAATACCAAAAAACAATTTTAAGAGGTTAGACAAGTTGATACTAAAATTTGTATAAAAAATGCAAGAATAGCAAGGAAAAAAATAGGAAAGAAAAAATACAAGGAAGAACTAGCCTTATCAGACAATGAAAACATGCTATAAAGACTCTACAGTTAAAATATTATGGTACTGGCACAGAAATAGGCAAATAAATCAGTGGAATAGAATAGAAAGTCTAGAAATAAATCCAAATATATATGGAAATTTCATATATGACCAAGGTACTATCTCAAATCATTGGGGGTAAAGATAGACATTTGTAGAAGTGGTTTTTAAAAATGGTTAGTCATTTGGAGAAAAGATAAAATTAGACCCATATGTCACACAATAGACAAGAATAAACTCTAATTGGATTAGAGATCTGACTATAAAAATAAAATCACAAATACTAGAAAAAAAGCACAAATGAATCTTCTTTAATCTTGGTGTGCAGGAGAGCTTTCCTTGACTCAAAATCCAAAGACGATTAAAAAAATTGATGAATTTAATACATATTTTTTTTTAATCCTAGGAGGAAAAAGATACCATAAATAATGTCAAAAGACAACTAATGAACTGGGAGAAAATATTTCACAATTTGTACCACAGACAAAGGGTTAATATCCTCAGTATAGAAAAATTTCTTAAAATGGGAGAAACAAAAGACCAAAACTTGATAGAAAAATGAGAATGTAATATACTTACTTTTCCTCTGAATTCTTTTAGTATTTCTTCTTATCTCTTATCTTAATTTTCGGCAGGCTAATTATCATTGTCTAAAAGTCATTTTCTTTGTCTTTTATCCTGCTTGGGATTTGATGAGATTCACGGATCCGTGGGGTACTTTTTTCATTCAAATATGGAAAAATTTCAGTCAATGTTTTCTAGATATCTCTTTTTCTGAGACTTCATTTACACTAATTTTATATTTTTTATACTTTTCCACAGGTTATTAAGACAATCTTTCAAGTCTTTTTTTTTTTTAAAAAAATGCTTGTTCTTCACTTTGGATAATTTCTGTTCGCCTGGATTCAACTTCATTGAATCCTCTTTTCTGCAGTGTTTCATCTGCTGTTAATCTCATCTGAGGAATTTTCATTTTTGATAATGTATTTTTAATGCCAGAATGTTTTGGGGGGGTTCTTTTTGGAAATTCTCTGTCTCTCTTGAAAATCACCATCTCCTCATCCATCTTTTTCTGCATATTTTTAAAATATTTAGCCTGGTTATTTTAACGTTCCCATCTGCTGATTCCAACATGTGAATCATCTGTGGCCTGTTTCTATTGACTATTTTCTTTCTCTCTCCCTCCCCTTCTCTCTCATGCTTTGCAATTTTTTATTGTGTCCTGGACGTCATGAAAGATTCACTACAAAAATTCTGGATTATGTCATGTTTCCCTAAAAAACTGTTGAGTTTTTTTTTTTAGCAGACAGTTAAATTCCTGACAGAGAACCTTGATCTTGTGGGAACTTGGTGTTGGGCTTTGTTTAAGCAGGTCTGTTTTAGCTTTATCTATATCTCTTAGAACCATGACGTGATCCTTAGTACCTTAGTCATGTCAATTTTGAGGTTTCATTGAAAAGTCCAAATTGTATGTAAAGCACCTCTAACCTGGAAGAGTTTTTAATTCCAAATTCTATCTTCCCAGCTATGGACAGCTGTTGAAATCTGTGCTCGTCCTTTCAGCTTTCCAGGTGTTGTTCATTCCTGACCTATTTTGAATCTCACCTTACGCATATGCAGTGTAGAAAGTCAGCCAAAAATATGACTGAAGTCTCTATGCAGATTGGGAGACTTCCGCAACTGTGGTTTCCTCCTCTCTGGGATTCAATCCCTCAATTTCTGGGTAGTGTAGCCATGCCTACCTCTGACCTCTGACTTCACATCCCAATAAGAAGATTGGTTTTTTCTTGACCTCTCTCCTTGTTGTGCTGCGCAAATGGAAGATTGCCCTTGGAAGAAAAGTCAGATGAATGTGGATCTCACTCACTGTGGTACTTTCTTTCAAGGGTCGTATCTTAAACAGTTTATGTCTGGTTTTTGTCTTTCTCAGTGCTTTCCAATAAATTGTTTGTTTTGTTTTGTTGTCCAGAGTTTATAATTGTTAGCAGCAAGAGGGTTAGTCTAATACAAGCTACTCCGCTATTAGTGGAAGTCAGAAATCCTACGTCAATAATGATCATTTAAAGGAGTCCTAAAAATTAATAAGACAAAGAGCAAACACAACAAAAAAAATGTTTTTAAGATAAAATGGCCAATTGGGTATTTCAAGAAGAGAAAATATATGCGAAATAAATGTATCAAATGATACTCAACCTTCTCAGTAATTTGGGAAATGCAAATTAAGACCATAATGAGTTATTGGTTCATGTGCATTTGGTTGGCAAAAATTAAGTGCCTAGACAATATGAAATAGTAGAGAGAATGTCATTCAATAGGCTGTCATACATTTCTGGTAAAAATATAAACTTAGGAAAAAATATTAGTCATCATCTTGTAAGTTCAAATACGCACGTATCCTGTGACCTAGCATTTCCACTTACGTTCAAGAGAAAATCTTACACATATTGCACTAACTTCTTCTATGGTCAACTTAGCATTATCCCCACCCTGTTTTATACTTTCTCCCAACATAACAGAACAGCACAGGAACTATATTTTCCAGATGTCTTACCAAGAGAATTGTGGATTAGTTGATACCAGCGAGAAGCGCTTTTGTAAAATTTAGAAAGCAAATAAGAAGGAGCCATTAGTCTCCAGCAGCAGCTGTGAACAAAGCAGGGAGCACTGGTAGGGAACAGAAACGGGGTTTTGCCGGGGGCATCAGATAATTCTGAATACAGCCCATTTTACTAGTGCAAGCAGCTGAGACCAGTGACAGTAGCTTCCCTATGCTTCCTGCACCTTGAGCTCGCCTCCAAATTGGCAGGTGTCTTCCTGGCCTTCTCTTCCCAAGCCATTCCGGCAATTGCGTAAGCCTCTAATATTCTGTATTAAATCTCTTTCTACTCAATATACTCTGAGTAGAGTATTTTTAAAAATTTTAAAAATAAAAATAACCTTTTGTTCGTTAACTATTAACCTAAGAATAGATAAATTGTGGTATAGACATATAATAAAACATATTTTTTCCTCTCCCATTCCCTGATCCCCAAAATGAAAGCCCCACAAGGATAGGGACTTTCATCTGTTTTATTCTGTACCATATCCACAGTTCCTATTATTAATATCATGTCCAGCACATAGTAGATGCACTATTAATGTTTGCCAAATGAATCAAAGATTAGCTAGTTTATTGTTATTACATTTTATAGTGCATCTACTAGATAATTATTAGATCAATTTGCAATACATAAAATGTGTGTATTTGAGGCATTTTATTTTAAAAGTTCTTTGTTTTAAAGTCCTCTTTCTTCTTTTTCTGAAGGTTTTAAAGGTTTGGGTGTAAAGTTCTGGTCTAAAAAGGGCAAAAGGAGTGAGGAAAGGCATGGTAATGTGGTTGCCATAGTATTTTTTAGATTGTCTCCATATAATGGAATATTACACAGCAGTATGGCCTACAGATAGAACAAAATGGATAAATCTCAGAATCTTAATAGAAAAGTACTAGAAAGTACTAGAAGACTACATATATACTCTTTCAATAAAGTATAAAAATAAGCAAAACTAAAACTTATTTTGAGGCATATGTCTCTATGTGTAATCAAACTTTAAAAAAGCAAATAAAATTAAACACAAAATTTAGAACAGTTGGATTGGAGAAACACAGAGATAAAATAAGGGAGGAATGTATACATGCATATGGAAGTTGTTGCATATATCTCAGTTATTGACATTGGTAGTATATTCAAGGATGAAAATTAAAAAATAAAATAAAAAATGAAACTTGCCAGAGCAATGATGTTGATGTATCATGAACCTCGGATTATAATTAGCCCCAATTCATGTGTCCAAATCCTTAAAATAAAATCTCGGTAAAGGGTTTTAATAGCTGAAGGGTGAATCAGTCACTTGGAAGATGGGACTGAAGAATTATTTTAAATATAGCACAAAAGAATAAAAGATGAAAAACCAAAAGGAAAATTTAAAACATTTGAAATAGACACCAGAAGTGTGATATCCTCTAATGATATTTCTAGAAGCAAATAATAGAAGGAATGAAAGAGAGGAAATACTGGAAAAAATAATGGTTGAAAATTTCCTAGAACTCGAAGAAAAAAACATGCATTTTAGAATGACAATGCTTACTGAGTGCAAAGAAGGAAAATAAACATAAAACTTCGCTCATAACACCATGAGCACAAACTTAACAACACAGAGAAAATTATAAAATCTTACAGAGAAACAAGAAAGATCAGTTTCAAAAACAAGAATCAGAATGACATCAGACGCCTTATCAGTACCATAGAAGGCAAGAAAGCAATGGTAAAATATTTCTCATTTCTGAGAGAAAATAATTTAAACCTTGAATTTGATATACAATAAGACTTCAGAAATAAAATTAAACTATTCAAGAATAAAAGTAAAATAAGTGTATGTTAAAGCAGTCAGAGATCTTACTACTTATAGACTCTCACAGAAGTAAACTTCTAAAAGAAATATTTTAACAAGAAGAAAAATAAACCCAAAAGGAAGAGTTCTTAGACAAATAATTCAATAGCAAATAATATATAAGCAGTGAAAACCTATTAGTGATATCGGAATAAACAAAAATATTTGAACAGTTAGTTGAAATTAAAATAGCGTGGGTTAGTTAGGATTTTTTTTTAGTGGGCGGTGGGAGCAGTTTGTGAATGGAACTCTAGAACCAAAAATATAACAAGCACCACATGTACTCACCATCAAATTGGTATTAACTGATCAACACTTAAGTGCACATATAGTAGTAATATTCATCGGGTGTTGGGTAGATGGGAGTGGGGAGAGGAGATGGGTATATTCACATCTATTGAGTGCGGTGCACACCGTATGGGGAATGGACACATTTGAAGCCCTGATACAGGTGGGCAAAGACAATATATGTAACCTAAACATTTGTACCCCCATAATATGCTGAAATAAAAAAAAAAGAGAAGATTTAATAGTAAAACAAAAAATTCTAGCATTTATATTTTCTACAATGGGATTAGAAAGTAACTGAGTAACACCAGATATTTTTAGAAAACTCTAAGCTTAATAAAGTGTGTTAAAAATACGAAGGTAACAATAAAAGCATAGAAATTGAACATATAACTTTTAAACCAGAGGAGGAAAAAAGTGGAGCAAAACAAAAATATTATATTTCAAAGTCAGTGGGATAAGGACGAAACAGTTTTCAAGGGAATTTATAAACTTTAAATCATTTATTAAAATAAATAAAATTGTATATTAAAATAAAAGAGATTAAATAAATTATTTTTCTACAGAGTATGCTAGAAAAAGAATAACAAAATAAACTCAAAGAAAAGCAAGAAGTAAAGAAACCTCAAAATGATAATAAGTATACAAAAAACAGAATTGATTAAACAAAACAGGAATAAAATATTTTGCAAGTGTATTTTAAAAATCTTGAACTAACAATAAAAAATAAGGTTAAAATAAATAAAATACACGTAATAAGTGTTCCTACAAGTAAAAATATTTTAATGTTATAATGGGTATTTGAAAATTACCGATAAACTTGAAAACCTGTATGAAATGGGCAATTTTTAGGAAAATATAAATTATCAATGAGAAGTACAAAGCCTGAATAGACTAATTAGTACAGACTAAATTGAAAAAAATTTGCCAATGTTCTACTGTTTCAATGTTACTGGAATCATATCGAACAAGTTTTTTATCTACTTACTTACACTTAACCTGGCACTGTACTAATTGCTAAGATAAGACTTTGTTGACACTGAAATAACTATCATAAATAGGAATTTAAGTTGCACTCATAGTCCATACCTAGAGACAATTAACACCTGGTGGTTTTTACAAATATGGAAGCCTTTACTAAATTTGTTCTATTTTTAAAAAAAATTAAAAACTATAACAATGGATGAATAAAGGAATCACCTTCACATCCAATGGAATTTTTAATTAATCACATTAAATGTATCATTTCCTTTGCCTTGAAGCATTTGTTATTTCAGAGAAACCATGCTTTTCAAGTATCCAGATATAACAAACATACAAGTTGTATTTGAACAGGAAATTGTGAGAGAATAAATTTACAGAAAGAAAAAGAAAAGCTCTTCTTTTCTTCCAGTATTCCAGATATCTAAATGAAAGAGAGACAGAGAGAGAGAGAGAGAGAGAAACAGAGAGAGGCAGAGATACAGAAAGAAGTAAAACTAATTTTTTCTTTTTTTTTTTTTGAGAGAAGGTCTGACTCTGTCACCCAGGCTGAAGTGCAGTGGTGTTATCACAGCTCACTGCAGCCTCCAACTCCTTGGCTCAAGAAATCCTCCTACTTCAGCCTCCTGAGTAGCTGAGACTACAGGTGCATGCCACCACTCCCAGCTAATTTTTCTTATTTTTTGTAGAAACAGGGTCTTGCTATGCTAGTCCCCAGGCTAGTCCCCAACTCCTGGACTCCAGGGATCCTCCTATATCAGCCTCCCAAAGTACTGGGATTACAGATGTGAGCCACCTTGCCCAGCTAAAACTTTTAAACTTCAATTAATAATAAGCTATTAAGCCTGACAATCACTGTAGTAGGCAAAATAATGCCCACCCCCTCCAAAAATGCCTTCACCCTAATCCCTGGAACCTGCAAACATGTCCCTTTACCACAGCAAAAGGGCTTTTGTACAGGTAATTAAGGCTAAGAGCCTTGAAATAAAGAGATTATCCTGAATTGTCTGGGTGAGCCCAATCGAATCACACAAGCCTTTAAAAGCAGAGAACTTGCTCTGGCTAGAGAGATTCCAAGTGTGAGGAGGATTTGGACACTCCACTTGTTGCCAGTTCTGAGTTACAGGGCGCCATGAGCAAGGGTAGTGGAGAGATCTCCGGGAGCTAAGGGCTGCCTCTGGCTGATAACCAGCAAAGAAACGGGGATCACTGTCTCACAACCACAAGAACCCAAATTCTGCCAGTGACCTGAATGAACTTGGGTGTGGATTCTCCCCTAGAACCTCCAGAGAAAAATGCAGCCCTGCTATCACCTTGATTTTAGTCTCATGAAACCTTAAGCAGAGAAACTGGCTGATCCACACAGCATTCAGACTTTTAAACAACAGAAAAACCATGGGATAAAACACAGGTGTTGTTTTAAGCCACTAAATTTGTGGTAATGTTTACAGCAGCAATAGAAACCTAACACAACCACCAACCAAAATAGCAGACATAAAGACAGCATATCCTAACTCTATACACTCAAGAGAGTACCTTCAAATCTTACTGAGGCTACCCCCAGGATTCAGAGCAGGCACTCCCCAATATTGAACTCACCAACATGAAGACATTTTCATAATGTCAGCCTTGTCTTTCCTTCTATGTGTCAGCACATTATGATGAAATGAAACCACTGCTTCGTTCTAGTGGCGTTTCACCATATGGTAGTGGATCTGTGTTTGCTATTATGTGCCAGATGGCACCGGGACACCAGCCGCTTACAGTGTCATCTAAAACATAGCGACAAACAAAAATTGAGGAATCCCTGCTGTAAAAATTGGAGACAAGAAGTTCCATGACTATATTAAGATCCGTGATTTTTAATTTGAACTGACCATGAACTTGTTTTAGGACTTTTGTCCAATTGGGAGTCTGCCCCCTAAATAATACCACCACAACACAGTGCTGACATCTTTGTTATCTGTGACACCTTTACCAATCAGTAAGAGCAATTTAAAATACTGAGGTTCTCTGGCCATCTGTCATTATAAATGCCCAATTACATTATGTAATTTCCATGGAAAGTTTTGATGGTATAAGATCTTCCTAACTCACAGCTACAAGTTGATAAAAGGGCATATATTTTACTATGTGACATTTTATATTGGTTTGTATCTGATACCAGGTGTAAGATTTAGACAATAGAAAAACTCCCTAAGAAATTCAAGCTATTCACTTATTGTCAACATGAATTATTTGCCATAAATATGACTTTTTGAAAGATAATATATTGCTTTATATATATATATATATATATATATATATCATCACATGTTCTGGTGACATCCTATGTAAACCAACCAGGAATATCTTTTAGCTAGATGGTAAGTGTCTTGTCCTGAAATTTAAGGTCAGAATACAGGAATACTATAGACAAAAGGAGTCCCCAAGGTGGCTTGTTAGAGGATGCCAAAAATCCATACGTTACTCAATGATCAAGAACAAGAGTCAGTGCTTCTCAATTGACTTATAAGTCTTGACAGCCTCAATTGATAGAGAGCTGGGGGTATATGAGAATATTCTACTCTGAAAATTGTTCATAATCTTGTTGCTGTTAGGTAGAAAAATGAATTTCTGCCTCAGTACTTGAGGGTTCCAAAACTGTCATTTAGGTTCAGAACACAGAGGTCTGGTCTAAGATTCATGCATAACCTCTCAAAAAAATTAACTTCAGAACTGTTCTTCCTAATGTAGAGTATTAAGATCATCCAACATTAAGTTTCTTTTTCTGCAACACCTGTTGAAGACTAAGAACCCAATGTGAAGGCAACACGTGTAGCCAGTTCATTTGAAGTTAAAAAGTAGAGTCACTTGGAATTTCTGTACTCACACATACAGCACAGTGACAACCTAATAACAAAATGCAATAATTGGTTACAATTTGGTGCTACTTTTGGGGGAAAGAGTTGAAAACATACTGAGAAAAGCCATTGGGTCAAAGTTTGTATTACTATTTCTTTTGAGTTCCTTCCCATGTGTTGATTAGCCAAGAACAATTTTCAGGAACAAAGTGATGACTTGTTAAAGAACTTTTCTTCCCTTCCTCAGTAGATTTTGAGAGGTACTTCATATGGGTACCAGAACCTAATAAACTCTAATCATTCTTCAAAAAAACAAACAAAAAAAATTTTTTTGCATTCTTACTGTGTGCCAGAGGATGTAAGAACAAGACTACAGAAGAGTTTCTACTTAAAATAGTGGAGTTTCTACTTAAAATAGTTTCTACTTAAAATAAACTTAAAAAGTTTCTCACAACTTATAAAGAGACACTGCATGTACATTTATAATGACTAGGATATCCACAACAAATATGTCTCTATTCTTGAACAAGTCCACATGAATAATTTCTTATGGACCAGTCCACATTTTTATATTTCAGAATTTTTTTAAAAAATTACATTACCCATCATTTCCATGCAATTCCAAAGCATGCCACAATTCCAGGTTTTATAATCATTTTTTCATATCACGCATTTTAAGTAGGCTTAGAACAGAAAGGGAAACACATATGTTAATCAGAACAATAACTCTCAATGAGACTATAGGATACATATTTTCCATGGAAGTATTCTATAGAATTTAGCTGTCTAATATTGTAGCTACCACAAGTTGAGAATTCCTAATCCAAAAATCTGAAATCTGAAATGCTCCAAAATGCAAAATTTTTTGAGTGCCAACATGAAAATACAAGTGGAAAATTTCACATCTGACTTCATGTACATAAACTTTGTTTCATGCACAAAATTACTAAAAATATTGTATAAAATTATTTTCAGGCTATGTGTATAAAGTGTATATGAAACATAAATGAATTTCATGTGTAGACTGAGGTCTCATCCCCAACATATCTCATTATAAAATACAAATATTCCAAAATCTAAAAAAATTTTAAATTTGAATCACTTCTGGACCCAAGCATTTTGAATAAGGAATACTCAACCTATAATGATATGTGTCTATTTAAATTCAAATTCCTTAAAATCAAATAAAATTAAAAATCCACTTCCTCAGCTGCAGCTGCACTAACCACATTTCAAGTGCTCAATAGCTGGCGGCTACCATACTGGACAGCACAGAATATCTTCTTCATCACAGAAAGTTCTGCTGAACAGCACATTTATGGTTGTCCCTTATAATTATTCTTATCCACAAAGGATAATATTTTCTTGACCCAATGTCTTAGCCTTTTTGCACAATTGCAAACTGTAAAGGATGTCAGAGAATATACAGGCCAATATTTATTATTACCTGAGGGAACTCATGCTTAGAAAATTTTAGGTGACAGAAAAATCACTCCTTAGTATTTTTCCTAGATTTGGAAGTCCAACTTCCATTGAAATCTTTAGCATTTTGTTCCCTGACGGGCGTATGGTAGCTGATTGAAATCTAGAGCTCCAGATGATCAGATTTTATCTACCATGACAGTGCTGATTGATTTGTAATAGCTGCTTGATTCATGCTCTTGAGCTCAGAGAGAAAAGTGGTTTGATGTATTAATGATGACTTGCAGGTCAAGAGTTGATATCATGTTTGCCAGGCATTTTCTTTCTCTACAGGTATGAGCTACCAACTAATATATTAATAGCTAGCAAATAATAAGCACACACACAGTTGTTAGATACACTTGCAGAAGTAAGACAATTTTGAAGCAGTCAATGTTATATTTCACACTTCCTGGACTGCTGGAAAACCATTGTTCAGTTTGGGCCATGTAACTTTAAAGGGATAAGAGAGAACTCTGGTGACACAAAGAAAACCTTTACATTAATCTCTTAACTCATTGCCCAATTCCTGAATAATCCAGTCCTCTGTCCCTCCGTCTTTTATAAGAGATATGAATCCTGTCTGGAGTAAGAAAAACCGCTTTGGAATGGGTCTAGGAATGAAACTATAAAATAACTTCCAAGAGAATCTTTTATGGAGAACATACAATGTTACCCCACTTTCAGTGGCTTAAAAATACGTTTTCCTGAAAATCAGAAGACACATGAAAAGACTTCTTCAGGCCACATGATGCTGCAGTAGTCTCTAGAGAGATTATGACATAAAATTTCTCATTCGTAGAATGTTGTCTGTCCTTTGCATAAGTTCCTGATGTACTCTGTCCCTAGAAAAATAATGTTTTATTTTACTAACAAAATAATGCAATATGAGATCTACTTTACCTTTGATTTTCTATTTGGAAGGTTGAATTTTAGAAAGCAAATTTCCAAGCTTATCAATCTAAATCTCCTTGTGGAAAGTTCTGGTTCAGCCACTGTGAAGGTACATAGAGGTTGAGTTCAGTTTGAAAAGTGACTGGGAGCTTCGCTTCTTTGTCATTATTCTATTGAATTTTGGCCATTTTACTATTGGCTACCCATACATCCACAGAAAAGGAAGAGAATGTAAATCTCCTTTCTCCTTTTTGTTAGCAATGGTCCTAGAATATAGTGATTAAAACAGAAGTTTCTTTGATAAACTGTGATTTTTCAATAATCTGTATGAAGTTCTTTTCTATTTTCTGGGATAACCGTGAGTTTGCAGTATGAAAACAGAAGTTATTTCCAGGTATTTTAAAGAAGAAATTCTCCAAGCACCGTAATACACAGTGGAAGATTTCCTTCCTCTGTATGATCAGGAGGACATATATAAACATTCATATAGAAGAAACACTTAGAAATTAAGCGGGAAAAAAAATTTAAAGAAAAGAACTCACTTTGATTTTTATTGAAATGCTTACATTATTAAGTCTTTGTCGTTGTTGTTCTAATTTGTGATTT